>PVIR01002173.1:0-94860 GCA_004026965.1 Petromus typicus
GCTCTGCCTGGGGTCTGAAGTGTGAGCTGAAGGCCCTGCCTGGAGTCCACTGTTCCACGGTGGGGTGTGAATTAACCTTCTCCTTGGGGTCCAGTGCACCCTGACAAAGTTTAAACTGTACGCTATGACTGGGGTCTACTGCATCATGGTAGAATGCAAATTGAATCATCTCCTTGGGATCTACTGTGCCACAGTGCAGTGTGAATTGAACAGTCTCCCTGGAATTCACTGCAATGTGGTGGAACGTGAATTAACCCTAACCTTAGGGTCCAGTGCACCATGGTAAAGTGTAAATCGTGTACTATTCCTAGGATCATCATGGTGTACTGTGAATTACATACTGTGCCTGGAATTTGCTGCATTATGGTAGAGTGCGAACTGAACACCCTCCCTGGGGTGTACAGTGTCGTGGTAGAGTGTGAATTGTATACTGTGCCTGGAGTCTGCTGCCATGACGGAGTGTAAATTGAACCATCTACATGGAGTCCACTGTGCCCTGGGAGGGTGTGAATTGAACTCTCTCCTGGAGTCGACTGCACCATGGCGGATTTGAATTGCATACTGTGCTTGCTGTCTGACTGAGGCACCAGGATGGAGCTCATGCTGCCAGTTCCCCCTGGAGGTCTGTTTCACCCCTGGTGATTGTGAATTGCAGGCTCTGTCCATATCACTCAGCAGGGACACCAAGAGTTTTCATTAAATGGTTTTGTAGTGATTGAGCAGAGTGTAAGAGGAGGTAGCGTGAGAGATCTACAGCTCCGACAATGCCCAGAGAGAAGGGGCAGATGTAGAACAGACGAAAGAAGGTGAACAGAAGCCAGTGCCATCTGAGAAAGTCCCCCGACTCCCCCAGGAGGGTAGGAGGGAACACAGAGCTGAGATCTGCGTGTCCTCAGACCTTACTTGCTCAGACCCCCACCGCGCTCTGCAGCCTTCACTTCTCAGGGGCCTCTGTGCCCTGCCAGCACCCCCCCCCCGCCAGTGCCCACCTGCTCCCCAGAGACACCCCTGACAAGGATGCCCTCTGATTTCTGTCTCCCGGCAACAACCAGAGGGCCTTCCAGGCCTATTAACCACATGAGGAAACTCCTCTGATAGATATCCCCCAGGTTCCGTCAGCAGTTGGAGTGGTGTTCCTAAGCCTTTTCCAAACTCAGGTCCTTCCTGTCTTGGTTCCAACAGTTTATACAAATTAACACACGTTATCATCATGATTGCACAAACCAGAGCCAGATGGACTGGAAGGAATAATTTTATAAGGGCCACAGATACCTCAGGATTTGTCAGGGGAACCCGAAAAGAAAGCTCGTCTTTGTAATTCTGAGATGGTGTGGCTCCGGGAACTGAAGGATCCTGAAAAGTTTTGTGTCTGTCCAATTCCACCTGAGAACTGAGCCTGCGCCCTCACCTGGGGAGCGCGGGTCGTGGGCTGACTACGAGAACATCACATTCTGAAACTCGACACTTGCAAAAACCGAGAATGAGAAACCACGTGAAGTACAAAGGCAGATGTTACACTGATTAAGAGAGCGATCTGGTGCTTCTTAAAGTGCTACTGGATAGCACAGAAGGTAGCTCAATTTGCACGGGCATTTGAATATGTTTGAAAATATGTGTTTTAAGGTCCAATCGCTTTAAAATTGTAATACAAAATTAAATAACCAAATTGCTTTCCAGTGTGAAAAGCTTTAATATGCTCAGTTTCAAGGCTAATGGGCAGCAAAATATCACTTTGTATTATAAAGCTTATTTTAGTGTTAATTACTTTCGATTTAGACAAAATGAATTGAAAGTTTTATTTAAAAAATAGAAAATCACTTTAAACTTTTCTGAACATAATCTCAAACTTTCAAGCGTTCTCGTCCTTATTGTTTGTTACATATTCTAACAGGAAAATAAAGACATTTCATTAAAATTAATTCCCTGGTTTTCAAAGGCTGAAAAATCTATTTACTTCTTAGTTGCTTTCTTCATTTCATTTAAGCTAAAGAAATTGAGCAGGGTAAACACAAAGCTTAAACTCAGAACCAGAGCACTGTCTCCTTACGGAATTCCGACATCCACTTGTTTCCTGTTGTTACGTCTTTTGTTTGCTGTGTTTGTGCTCAGCAGACTTTAAGAGCCGTGATAACATGTAGAACAGTACACCGCATCCCAGGAGATAAGGAGTATTTCAGCGTTGGCAAAGAGCAAATGTATATGGTAAATAAAATGAGTTCATTTCACCCTCAGGTTTACTGAAATAGTTAAGTGACGCTTTACTGTGCATCTTGGTGCATAAGGACGAATTTCCCAGGCAGATGGCTGAGGCTGTTTGTCCTGGTTTAATTATTTATGGAGATAGCATGTGGATCATTGAAGATGTGATGAACGTCCCGGCATAAAAACCGTAAAAACCAGTGAGGGCTGCCGGCGTGAAGGGCCCGGGTGCTACGCTTCGAGGAAGTGACAGTGGGCGTGTCCTACGTGATGTGTGTAGGAAGAGACAGACCGCCAGGCTAAGCTGACTTTCCCGTAGGCAGCAACCCCAAGCTTTGCTCTGAACAGGTCAGCCCTATCCAGTTAAAGCCATTAGTCATTAATCGTCCGTGTGGACCTGCTGTGTGCCAGGCCCGGTGCTGCTTACGTGATTAACTAGTGTCAACACACTGAGAGACAGGAAAGCAAGCTGAGGTCACGCCAAGTAGCTGCATAGCTATAAACGCTCTAGTGAGATACAACAAAGCCCTGTACATGTGTCTGTACACGGCACCCTCATGTGCCCAGGGATCGGCGGGGGTCCCGGCCCCGGCGGTGGTCAGGGTTCTGTGTCGTCCCCGGGATGCTTGCGATTCCCAGCGCAGCATAACGCTCGCGAAGCAGCTGAGAGCTGCAGTGTTTGAAGAGAAGTGACTATAGATGTCTCCGCAAGTTCAGTATAGTTTCTTTTTCTCACATTTTCTTCTATTTCTTTTTTATTTTTTAGAAGTCTTAATTTTTATGAGCCTGTGCTTGCAGTTGAAAGGGCCGTGCTCACTGCAGAGTCTCCGACACGTCTCAGCTCCTCTTCCCTTTCTCCTCACTCCCTTTATCTCTCCAGCATCAGACGCTTCGGTTGATCTTGTGGGTCTTTGTAAAGTCTGTTATCACATTTGCAGATTAACAATCAGACTATTGGGCAAAAATCGCATACAACACACGAGACATTTTATAGTAAATCGAGGCCCACTTTTAGATGTGTCATCTGCACTGGATTAGAATGGCTTGTTTTGTCTTGCTCCCTGTTATCTGCCTTTTGCACCTATATACAGAGGTTTCCATGGAACATGTAAAATGTCTGATTTATTTCACTCAACAATATGGGCTCAAAGTGCATCTATTTTCCTACAGTGGATGCAGGTCTATTCTTTATGGCAGGGTAGTGCATAAATACATGTTCTTTCTGCACCCTTTCATCAGTTGATGGACATTTAGGCCACTTCCAAAACTGAGTTATTATGAATCATGCAACTATGAACATGGGTATTAATATACACTGTACTCTTCTGTCTGTAACTCTTTGGGAAGATGCTATATTTTCCTCAAAATAAGACCTACCAGGACTTTGCATAATTTCTCAGAATTCTTGTAATGTAAGCCCTTTGCTCAAGTTAAGTCCACATAAAGACCCTCAGTCATGGGCCAGGAATTTAGCTCAGTGGTTCCAGTGCCTGCCTCAAAGCACAAGGCCTGAAGTTTGATCCCTAGTACTGAAGAAAAAAGAGGTAACAAGATCATCATCCAGAGAGGCACTTTATTATGTCCCTTCAAATATATGGCAGATGTATTGAATTATAGACTAATAAATCAACATATAATTAAATATAAATATTATTTTATTACATTTAAATGATAATATAAATTATAAGTATTTGTAAATACTCAAATTGTACTAAATGAATAAATGTAGATTGTTCTATATATGTATAGATTGTTGTACCTGAAAAAAATAAAATAGCCCCTGACAGTAAGCCTTATTATGTATTTTGGAGAAAAAACTTCATATAAGACCTAATCTTATTTGGGGCAAATATAGTAGAAGAGACACAGCATTTCCAGTGGAATTTCTAACTTAGTTTTGTGAGGAGTCCCAGTACTGATTTCCGTAGGGGTTGGACCAGGTTACACTCCCATCAGCAGTGAGCCAGGGCTTCTCCTATGCGCATCCTCACCATTTATTACTGGATGATTTCTTGATAGCCATTCTTTCTGGAGTGAGACATAATCTTAGTGTTGTTTTAATTTGAATTGCTTTAATCACCAGTGATAATGAGCATTTTTCATTTACTTATTGTCTGTACTTATTCATCTAAGAAGTATCTATTCATTGTTAATGCTTATTTTTTATTCAGTCCTTAAATTTGAGATATCTAATATTTTTATGTTCTTATTATATATTCTAGATATTACTCCTCAGTCTGAAGAATAGCTGACGGTTTTTCCCTATTCTGTAGATGTCCTCACTCGGCTGGTGGTTTCCTTTGCTGTACATAAGCTTTTTAATTTGATGTCATCCCATCGATTGTTGGTATTTCTTATGTAACTGGGGTTCTGTTCAGAAAGTCTTTGTCTACACCTACGTCTTCAAGAGTTTTACCTATTCTTTCATTGATCAGATTGTGTTTCTATTCTAGTGTTTAGGTCTTTGATGCATTTTGATTTTAGCTTAGTGAATGGTGAGAGATACGGGTCTAGGTCCATCCCTTGGCATGTGGACCGCCAGTCTTCCCAGAACCACTTGTTGAAGAGGTCACCTTTCCTCTGCCAAAGGCACTCGGTCAGACAGCGGGCCTGGGATTGTTTCCGTGGCTTCTGTTCTGCTCGCCGACCTGCAAGTCTGTTTTGTGTCAACATCACATTCTGTTTTGTTTTTTACACTGTAGCTGTGCAATGTAACTTGTAGTCCTGGACTGCGATGCTCTCTGCCTTACTCTGGTTGCCCAGCTCTTGTGCGCCTGCTTGTTTCCGAGAGTGACAGTGGGCGCTGCTCAGAGGCGGTGTCCCTCGGCAGGACCCCCAGGGCAGCTCTCGGACTGTTCCTCTGCCACTCGCCTGTCACCAGCCTCAGCTCTGTATCAGAGGTCACATTGCTCTGTGAGAGGAGCAGTGAGGAGCTGTGGCCAAGGTCACCTTAAGGGGTTCATTGAAACCCACGCGGGAAGCCGCTCATCAAGATAAGCAGCTGCATTGCACACACTTGCAAAAGCTAAACTCGCTTCGGACACAAATACATCTCCAGTTTGGCTCAACAGTCGCAGATCTAACCCATCCGTCAACAATGGGTAGTGATCGGGGTGCTGCACTTACTGTGTCCTACAGGAAGCCACACAGCTAATCACACATGCAGCTGCAAGAAAGAAACAGGTCAAGGAGCCCCAGGCTCCTGACATCCTGCCCCACATCCTCATCATCAGAAGTGCTACATGTGCTGAGGTAGGTTAGGACTCGGACCCCAGAGAGGTTTGGAAACTCACTAAGAGAAGACACAGTAGCCGTAGGACTCCTCGGTCTAGCAGTTCTGGGGCCCTGAAGACATGGCAGAGTCAGGAAGGTTTCTGTCCAACAGAACCTCAAGGAGGAATGTCAAAAGCTCTGGAATCTTCAGGACTCCGTGTACTTCAGCAAAGGTGGGCACTTCCTGCAGGTTAGATTTCTCCATCCACTCTTATTCTGCTAATGTAGTAATCACTTCTAAGGGGAAAACAAAATTCCAAACACAGGGTTTGTCTGAGGCTCCCACATCTGGCTTCAGCCTTGGTGCCAGGCTTTTGTTTTGTTTTGTTTTTTAAGGTTTTTTGAGACAGGGTCTCGCTTCGTGGTTCAGGCTGGCCCTGAGCTCAGCCTCCAACTCACATCACAGCAATCCTCCCGCCTCTGCCTCCCGAGTGCTGGGATTACAGGCGTGAGCCACCACGCCCGGCACTATGGTATGTGGTACTGGTTGCTGCTGGGGTGAGTCTCCACGCCCAGTACTGTTATGTGGTTACCAGGGATCGAACTCGGGCCCTTGCGCTTGCAAGACAGGCACCGGAACCACTGAGCTAAATCCCCGGTCCCTGGTGCCAGGTCTTTAAGAGAGCAAGACTGACCTTGGAGGGCAGGAAGTGTGCACAGAGTCTCAGCATTTGATTAAGTAGCCTCACTCCAGTGGTATCTAACCCTAAATTATAAATCTGGTCCAAGGAGCAGGAGTGAAGCTCAGTTAGAATAAACACTCACCTTCGTGGAGGATGAAGGGGCTGTTTGTAAGAGGAAGACAGTGGTGGCCTTAATTGGACCACAGAGGATGCAGGGCAGGACTGAGACCTCAGTCCTTGGTGCCTGCTTGTCTTCCTCAGCCTTCCTTTCTGCACTGGCTGACAGAATCTGCGATCGATAAGAACCGCTCATGCTAGAGCAGAGGCCGCTTGTGCCACGTGAAATGCAGCGGATGTTGCTTGTCACAAGAATGCTTGAAAGTCAGAAAGCATCTTCCTACACAGAAACTGTGCTGCCTCTGCTCCCAGCCGATCCGTCTGAGAGGCACAATGTAAGGATTTTTAATACACGGACTGCGGGTGCCACTCACCATGCTGGACACTCTGGAAAGGTCCACGGCGACGGTCTGCCGGGTCCCTGAAAGGGAGAAAATGAGTCCATCGAAGTATTTCTTGCCGGGTGGTTGGAGAAATCTGCAGTGTCTTAAAAATCAAGGGAAAGAATGCGACCTACATAGGCAGTGCGGGCCTTCTCTCGGTTGGTGGATCGCTCTTGTTTTAAAATACATTTTAATTTTACTAAAATTAACCTGGCATTTTATTCATTTATAATTGTCAAAAATACTGATTTATGAGATACTTTCTTTTCCTATGGTTTGTTGGTAGCAGAAATGTTTAAACGAATCTTTGAAACCTTTTGCTGCTATTTACTTGATAGTGGAACACGGGTGTGCTCGGAGCCCTTGTGGGTCTAACTCTGATCGCCAGGCCTGGACCCTCCACAGTTCACTTAGCTGTGGAGCGAGTCTAGTTCTCTCCTGTTTCTCGCTGTCTAGGAAGGTAACAGGTCCCACGCACAGGGCGCGTAGAGGTCTCACCCGCGCCGCGTGTGCTCCGCAAGCTCCCCGGCCACTACTACGCGCAGAGCCATCCTGTGGATGTCCAGAGTCGGGGAACCCAGGGCCACACTCTCAGGGTCACAGAAGCCTGTCCACAAACACAGGACCTACAGGGCGCGAGCAGCGGTGACCGACACCCCACGCATGACGGGGGTCCCGGGAGAGGCTGCAGGCCCGTGGGGCGCCCTTGTGGCGTTTCTGTTAGGAAGGGGGTGCTTTCTGCAAAAGCCGGCCGCGCGGTTAGTGGCTGCTCCAGGTGGCTGTGACTTCACCCTGGGTGCTGTCATCTTGCCACCTTCCGGGAAGTGCAGGGTCTGGCTGCCGCAGGGCAGAGAACCAGGACAGGCCCGAGCCTGGCTGTCCCCAGACTCCTTCGTTCAGTGCTTTTGTCCCCGCCTGACTCCAGCTTTGTGCCCCCACCCCCGCACGCTCAGATTCTTTTCTTCCACCAGTGGATCAGATGGAATGGTGAATGCTTAGTTTTAGAAGTTCTTATAATAAAGGACACATTGCTGCGAAATCTCCCCCCTCACCTCAAACACTCATCCGTCATCCCTGCCGCTTTCTGATCAGCTCTGGAGTCCTCTTTCTTGAGTGTCATTTTTTGCTCCGTTCCGGCTGCTTCTGTGTCCTGAGTGCTCCTTTTGACTTTAGGGAGGAGCCGGAGTTTATCAGGTGGATGAGACAGTGCCTCCTGTTTGATTTTTACACAAATTGCAGTGAACATTTGATCAGTTTAGTATGACCATAAAATACAATGAATGTTTAAACCTTGAAATTATTACAGTAAGAGACACTTTACCACCAGTCCCCCCAGAACACCAAAACATGCTGCTTTGCTTGGAACACACTTATTCCACCATTCTTGTTCATGGTTCTTCGAGTATAACAGGTTTTTAAATTTAACTTTTCAATATGTCTTTCAATTATTCTTGTAATTATCCTATTTCAAGTAATGTTGTGTAATAAAAATGTCCCAATAAAGCAAGATGCAGGATGACTTTTGTATGATTTACTGAAGCTCCTTAGTGTGAGATATATACGCCTTCCATCTATGGCCTACACTCAGTTTCTGTCTGTCTGTCTATCTGTTTCTTTATCTCTCTCTCTTACCCCCTGTTTCTTTCTTCTTAGTGCTGCTGTCTGGGGAAGAATTTCTAAAATTAGGACTATAACAGAAGCATTCTTCTTTACCCAAATAATGTCTTGTTGAAGTGAAGTGCATTGTTTCGTCTAACTTTCTGCATTCACATGTCCTATTCCTGCTTTTCCTCCAGTTTTTCTTGAGGAAAAGGCCCTCTGGACTTTCACATTTTCCAGTGGCCACGCGGCTATTGCACTCTAATCCTGTGGCCTGTGGCCTGTAGTGACACAGAGATCTGGACACCCAGCATGGAGAGGGGAGGAAGTACCCACCGCAGAACAGCCGAGCAGGAGCAGCTGCTGACCGTGTGCGGGGCTGGAGGCCGCTCCCTCCTGTGTCTCTCCTGTGTCTCCTCGCAGCCCTGGCCAGTGAAAGTTGCTGTACCTGGGCTTCTCCCACAGCAGGGCACCGCCCCAGGCTCTGGGGTGGCGTTCTGTGTCCTCTCCAGGTCCCACACCGGCTGGTGCAAGGAGGAGCCCAGGAGGGGAGGTCGCCCTGTCCAGGAGCCCTGTGCCCAGCAGGCAGCTCGCGGGGTCTTGGGGCATCCTGGGCAGTGGACTTCCTGTGCCACCTGAGGCACCTGTGTCTCCTGGAGCCCTGTGCCCAGCGACTCCGAGCCGGGCAGCCAGGACTCAGGGTACAGACTGTTTCTGAGGTGCCTGTGAATAGGAGAAGGCCAGGGATGTGGATTTCTAGTTCTCTCTTTAAACTATACTGTGCATGAGGGAGTGCGGAGTGGCGTGTGGGGCCACACGGGGCCACCTCGCTGCTATGGTGATGTCAAGCAGCCCACTCGTCATAGCATGCAGCTTCCCTGGTGTGTCTCGGCTTTCCCAAGAACAGTGGAAGTCACCTCCTTGGTCCAGAATCCCACTGGCAAGTGCAGGGTCTGGCTGCCGCAGTTATTGATAGTTATTTTTTGCCTTTGAGTAGAGTAATATTTTCCTTTTCCTATCTGTCCACTTCACATCTTGACCTCTAGGCCAACCCATGCTGTAGTAAACCACAAGGTTTCATTCTTTATCAAGGCTGAGGAATGTTCCCCTAATGGCAGCAGGGGAGAGCGAGCCCCCTGTGTGGATTGTTCCCCTAATGGCAGCAGGGGAGAGCGGGCCCTCCTGTGTGGACTGCCGCGGTGTCTTGCAAAACGTGCACAGAGGTCAAGCCTGTGCCCCACAGTCCCCACACGTGGCCTGGATTTCCATCATGAGGACTTTACTTCATGGTTCACTGAAACAGGATTGTAGGTGTTTTGGTCTCTCTTTCTCTCCAGTCATCTTTGAGAAGATTCAAACCAGTCTTCACCCATTTCTGAGACTGTCTCTGCCTTCTTGAACCTGAAACTAGCCTTGGTATTGCCATCCACATTTGCATTAGCATGTGCTTTTTGGCCGGCAGTGCAACCTGGGATGCACGAGTCCCTGGAGTGGCTGCTGACTACTCAGCCAGCTTCAGCCCCCAAACATTCTGTCTTGGAGAGGGAGGGAAAGGAACAGAGACAGAAGGACACAGAGGAGTTTTTACCCAGTAGGTTGTTTGTTATTTTGCCACATGTTTCGTCTTAGTTTGCACGCTGGGTTGATCAGTTGCATGTGCCGCAGTGGACAGTGTTCTGCTCATCATCCATGGTTTCAGCTGCGCGCTGGAGCCTGACATCTGCATTCCCAGTCCCACACATGCTTCTCTGAGCAGTCTCATGCTGCATCTTCAGCTACAGTGGTATTCTGTATGCACACAGGTTTTCACACCTTCACACGCGTAGGTACACTGGCTGACGTGTAAATGTGTGATCATCCTAGTCAGATGTTATACTTGAGAAAGACTGTGGAAGACATAAGCCCTACAATAAATGAGGTTACAGTCTAATAGAGTGTAAGAGATGCAGGAAATATTCAAAATAAGAATATTCCAAAGCAAGCTGGATCTCATTGTCGTGACCAAACAAGCAACAGAGGGGAGTTTGGGATTCGCCTTGTGCATATTGTCGGCTCAGTCTTCTTATTCCAGCATGTGAGCTGAAACTGAATCCTTGGCAAGAAAGGAGCTTGGAAAAGAGAGTGAAATAGTGAAAACCTCAGGTTAGTTCTAGAAGCACACATTTTGTTGAAATGAAGTGCATTTCCTGTGAAATATGCACTGGGATTCTAATGCAGCAACAAGACTTGCTGACAGGTTTCCAGAGACAGAGACCTGCGGGGTTCTGACAGTCGCTCAGCCAGAGAAAGATTTCACTTATCATTAGAATCTCTTTATGGGGGGGGACTGGGGAATCCACCATGGACACGATCAATATGACCAAAAGCTAGATCCTAATGGCAAGCTTATTGGGCTGGAAGCAGGTTCTTATAGCAGTAATACAGAGTAACAAGGGCAACAGGTTAGTCTTGGGAGAGGGAAGAGAAGCCTCATTATTTACAAACAAAAGAAGACACAGTTTACTGTTATATCTGGAGGAGCCAACACATTTTAACATCTCAATCTCAAGGAGAAGATAGCGTGCAGACAGACAGTTATCTAGGGAATGGGGACTAGCAGAAGGCAGAACAAACAAGGAACAAAGACCACATCACATTGCCCTCAAGCATTGGTGGGTGAGGGCTCGCCGGCACCCTCTGCCACCTGCACCCGGAGTGGCTTGGTTTCCTGGAGTCTAAGGCTTGGTGTGCAAGCATATATTTCTGGTTCCTTCCATCCACAGTTTATCTGGTGGGTAGAACAGTTGAATATTCTCATAAACATAAATAACTGCTTTATCTAAGTGCTCAGAAGAAATAAACAAATGAATTGTAATTACATATTCCTCACATTTAAAGCTACTTGACCTTACTGTTGCTGGAATGTGAGAAGATCCTCCCTATAAAACTCGTCTGTCCTCCGTGCTGAAGATTTGCCCTGAGGGGTGGGGGAGGCTTGCGTGGCACGTGGATACGTTCGACTCAGTTCTAGTGAACTTGAGAAGAATTCATTCCGACGATTCCGGGAAGAAGGTGATGAGTGTTTAGCTCATTCTTCCAGGGTGCAAAAGGTACCTGTTCTGACTGTGACTAGTCATGGCACAGGTGAGCTCATATTTGAAGAAGCAGCTCTGGTTTAGCTCAAATGTCCATCCTCCACTCAACCATCCTCTCAGAGTAACGCTCACTCACAGCCCCTGCAGGCTGCGTATCTGTAAATTATGGGGCCTCTGCCAGGCAGCGCTGCCACCTCACACTTCTGCTACTACACAAGCTGCTGCCTCTGTCGCTGCTGGGCGTGGCTGTTGTCCCCTGGTCGTGTCTGAGACCAGGGCTAGGTCACGTCCTGTAAGGCAGAGTGAGTAGCTTCTCAACAGTACCAGTGCAGCGTGGCCACATATTATTCATCTGTACTTACAAGTCTAGTCATACAGTTATGTGCTGTGTGTGTGTGTTAAAGTGGAAGGAATGAGGGGTTTTGAGTTACTGGAAATTAATTTCCAAACTAGATTTCAGTCATACAATCATTACTCCCAGTTTATCAGATGCTGAGGCAGGTTTACACATACATTGTTACATACATGTGCTCATTTTCCTGGTGGCACTTTCTACCCCAATCTGAACTGCCCACTTTTGTGACAATACTTTCCTGTGTACAGCAGTCTGACTGCAAGACTGACATCTTCTCACCAGAAGCTACTTGTGGGCTCTTTCCCATGCAGCCCTGTGGGCAGGAGAGGGACCCGAGTCCCAGGCAGGGGTCCACACCCCTCGCCTGCACGGTGCCCTGCCCGACCCCACTGTGCAGAGCTGATACCCCTCTTCCTTTCCAGCGGTGGCATGCCCCAGCGTCGAGGCACAGATGTCTGAACATGTCCTCTGGAGACTGGTGACCGGGTCGCTGAATGAGTACGGAGCCCAGGTCCTGCTGAGCTGCAGCCCCGGCTTCTACCTGGAGGGCCCCCGGCTGCTGCAGTGCCAGGCCAACGGCACGTGGAGCGGGACGGAGCAACGGCCCCGCTGCAGAGGTGAGTGCCCCTTTGGGAGCTGAGCGCTGGGAGTCAGGCGCCAGCCCTGCAGGCCCAACCCCTGCGGAGGCCAAGCGGCCGGCGCAGTCTGCTCTCCCACTCCGGCACGCAGGCCACGCAGCACCCACAGTGCCAGACAGCTGCAGGAAAGGTTTCCTTTATGAACTTAAGCTGCTAGCATCCCCGAGTACTGCGCATCAGCTCAGCCATAAACAAATGTGCATGTCCATAGAGATGATTGTTATTGCAGCAGAGTCCTTGTCAGGATCTCGAAATCTTGATGGGTGCTGAGCACACTGTCCTCACAGTGCTGCCTTGAAAAGAGGCCGTATTCTCTCCCGACACGACAAGCAGATGAGGCTGTGAGGAGCTGCCTAACAGATGTGAGTAAATCAGAGAGGGAGACAATGGGGGCGCTGTGTGAGTCAGGCGTCTCTAATACACTATCCCCAGGTGACTGTTGGCAGGAAATTGTCATGCACAGAGACAAGGCACTGGAACAGTGTGAAATCTGTAAAATAAACAGCTTAGGAAGAAAAAACCAAGAAGGGAACATATGATAAAAGCACGGCTGCTTAGCGGTCTAAGATGATCACTAATTCTGCTTTGGGTAGGGTGCATGTTACTGATGCTGTACTACAAGCTTCGCGGGGATGCAGATAAGTGGGGTGGACGCAGAGGCGGGGCTCGGACCATCCCTGTGTCTCCCCCGAAGCTGCTTCCAGGGCCAGCACGGTGAGTGACCTGGGCTGGGCCACTGGCTACACCACAGTGAGCTCCGCACAGCCCGGGCGTCCTTACCCCTGAGCACCCCACACCTCTCCGGTGGGGACTTGCCGTGAAGGCCGACAGGGGCACAGGACGAGTCCAGAAGGCCGACCTCGGCCGGCTCGGCCCCTCCTCCTACAGGCTCGTCCTCACATTGAGGTTACCAGCCCTTGCTGGCAGAGTGAGCAGTCTCTCTCCCTGGGCTGGGCTGGCACATGCGCAGTACACATCCTACTTCCTTCTCCACCCCCTTCCCTCCTGCCCTCCATCCCTGGTCCCCTCCCGTTTGAGAAAGATCTGTCTCCTTACTTCCTATGATCTGTCTGTTACTTCACTCTATATAAGAAAATCACATGAGATTAAACCTTGTGTGTCTGGTTTATTTCATTTAACAGCATAGTCTTAAGGAGCATTTTTTTTCCTACATCTGACTTGCTTTTCCTTCTATATGGCAGAGTAGTACTCCATCACATGGAAACACCACATTTTCTCTACTCATTTATCTGTTGGTGGACATACACCTGCTTCCCAGATTCAGCTGTGAGTTGTGATGCTAAAAACACAGGCATGCGTGTGTCACCATAATACAAGATCTTTAACACTTCAGGGAAGATAGGAAGAAGGGAAATAGCTGAGTCAAGTAAAATTTGTAGTTTAATGGCCATCAAAAGGAAGGCAGATAGAAACAAATGCTGGGGGGCTGCAGAGAACGGACTTCTACATGGAAGGCGGAGTGTGCGCATGTGCAGCTGGTCCAGTGACTCTGGCACGCCTGCCAGCAGACTCAGGCAGAAGCAGCATCTTAGAAAACTTCTCCCCGTGAGAGACACAGGCTTCCGGAGGTGCACAGGGCCCAGTGTGGCACCTGTGGCACTTGCTTCCATGGGGACACCTATTGTGTACGTGTCCCTTCCTCCCAGAGCAGGCCGAGGAGCGTCGCCATACCCAGGCTTTGTTCTCACGTCATCGTTCTGGAAGGAACTTTCCTGAGTCGAGAGGGAACACGCCTGTGCTGCGGGTTCTGAGGCTTCCAAACGTGCACTTGCCCATGCGTGTCCACTGAGGGACACACGTGGATCCGGCAACTCTGCAGCTCTCCGTGACACACGCGACTAAGGACACACCACACTGTCCATTGTCCTCTGTCTCGTCTGGTCACTGTGGACAAGTGGCTGTCCTGGGGTCAGTGGAACCCACTGAAATCACTGTTGACTCTGACTTTTGCAGCTGAGGTTTTTACTGCTTGGCCAGAGGCATCTTCACAAGGCTTCCTCATTTTGTCCCTCGGCACGTTTGGAATTCCTGCTTCCTCATAAAGACAGCGTGTGTCAGGGGCTCTTCAGTTCGTCTTACCCAAATGTGGCATCTGGGTCTCTGAGGTGCCAGGGTAAGGTCAGGGCTTAGGGACCAGCGCGCACCTCTCTGACATCTTTCCCCCTGAAATCCTAATACTGATATTGTCAATGTATTTCTATTGATTTTAAAAAAAATATTGTCCCAACAAGACAGCTGTTCACGTGCTTTTCCTGCCTTCTGAAGCACAGATGTGTCGCAGCAGCTTTTGGAGTGCTCAGCCCTGTGGCGGTCAAGGTGGCCACGACCTCAGAAGCCTCACCAGCCTCCTCTTTCGGCCTCTTTCTGATCTTTGCCCCGACCCAGTGCCAGGAGTGCCAGAGCCTGGGGGGTGCCTCGGGCGCTTCGGCAGCAGCCATCTCAGGACCTGTGTCCCCAGCCTGAGCACCTGTGTGACCTGCCTGTAGCTAGGCAGCCTGTTACCCACCTCTAGGGCACAGGTGAGGCTGGAGTGCGAGGCCACATATTCTGGACCAAAGGTTTGGATCCCGGAGATGCCTACCAGGATCCATGCGCTGAGCTCGAGATATGCCCATGGGTGCTCACCTGGGTGAGGGAGGACAGCTCCAGCCCACTTGGGCAGACACAGGTCGTGGGGATGACACTGAGGCCCATGTGGCACTGTGTGGATGATGGGCACCACGGACACCCGAGGCAGTGAGATCCTGAAAGGGCACTGGGTGGCGGGAGACTGTAAGTTGAGCGCCAAGCAGAGCTCTTTCAGAAGCACACGAAGGGCAGGTTCTGGAGACCAGATCTCAGACCCCTGAGAGAGACGGAGAGAAGGGACACAGGCAGTGCGGCCGTCTATGCCCGAGCTGAGATTTAACACTCGAGCTTATGGGTGTAGTATGCTCATGCGTTTTTTGCAGCCATCTCTAGATCGACACATACTATTATTACTTTTATTTATTTAGGACAAATATCAAGCTCCTCAGCCCATAATCCTATACTTTCTCAAGGGTAAGTTGAAAGTATCAGAAAGAAGCACAGCATAATAACGCTTGGACCCTTATCCCTCAAAAGCTGCAGGGCTGCATGTGGAGGTGAGCACCTGCAACCCTGGGACTGGGATGCTAAGGCAGAACTGTTATTTCAAGCCCACTCCAGACAACTTAGTGATGTGGTAAATCCTTGTTTTAAAGGGGTTGGGGATGTACCTGAGTGACAAGGGCCTGGTTTCACTCCTCAGTATCATCAAAAGTAAAATGAAAGGAAATAGACAAACAAGCAAACAAAAGCAGGAAAAAAGACAGTGGAAAATAAGTTTACAACCTTATAATTACAGTATTTTCTAGAACTGACAAGAAGAACTCTACTGATGACATTACTTCATTTTGCTATAACACATTTTCATTTCATTTTATACTCAAATTGTCTTTCTCTTGTCTCCTCTGTCCCCGTATGCACACAGTGAAATCTGCTGATAATATACTTTAGCACCAAACAGGTACATGAAGAACCCTGGAGAATTCAGTACCATTTAATTTCTTAATTAAAATAACTGGGATAATCCGTGTTCTCAGCCTGGTCTGCAGCCTGGCGTGGTCTCTCCGCTGAGGAGGCCCCCTTGCTGCCAGCCTCTCAGGGCGGTGCAGAGGGCTGTGTGGCACTTCCAGCGGCCTGGTCTGTCTCAGAGGGACCCTGCCTGGAGACCTCCACCTGCGGGGCAGGAGGCATTTCGATTCCTGTGCTGCTGGCCTGCTCAGTCCTGGAAGAACAGAGCCTGCCCCGCTGAGGTGGTCCGTCCCTGCGCTGACGTCTGCCCAGCGGTCTCCTTCATGGAAAGGCTCTGTCCTTCCCATCCAGGCAGCACCAGGCCATGTGCCGGGACCCTGGTCTCTGAGGGATGACGGCAGACAGCTTGGTCTCCCCTGAAGGGCTGGTTCTGGCGGCTGAGCCCCAAGATGCAGCAGAACTAAAGTTCAAATCCAGGCTGGGGATTTAGCTCAGTGATTCGGGTTCCTGTCTTGCAAGCGCAAGGGCCTAAGTTCGATCTCTGGTTAACCACATACAATACTGGGCGTAGAGACTCACGCTCAGCAGCCATCAGTACCATATACCACAGTGCCGGGCATGGTGGCTCAAGCCCGTAGTCTAGCACTCGGGAGGAAGAGGCAGGAGGATTGCTATGATATGAGTTGGAGGCTGAGCTCAGGGCCAGCCTCAACTACAAAGCAAGACCCTGTCTCAAAAAATAAAAGAAAAAAGTTCAAATCCAGAGCCACCAAGCTTTTCCAGATCAAAGTCATCACCAGAGAGAAAGACTTTTCTTTACTATTTGACTTATTATTTGCATTTTAAAGGTAAAAATAAATTTACTACAGAAACTCATGCACAGAAAATTAATCTTTGCTCTAAATTTTATATGGGCTCATAGCTCATAAGAAGATCCGTTGGAGTTTTCTTAAATACACAGGGCATTGCCTGAGTTCTGGAGGTGCAGCTTTTCCTAGCTGCTAATTTAAGGGTTCTCTAAATAAGACCTTGGCCAAACCATAGAATGACGAGGTCTGGCTGGACTGGGGCGTCTTGTCCGAAAGTGCTGCCTGGACTCATCACCGGAAAGACAGGCTGTGTCTCCATCAGCTTGTCTCCTCCACACGGAGGGCCGGTGCTCTTGCTCCCGCTAGACTGACCATTGGTTCCGCCCAGCACTGGATTTTGTTCATAATGTTCTCACAAGGAGAGTCCAGTGGATGTCGGGTTCTCTACGACGGCTTACCCCAGCCTGGACGCCTGACTCAGCTTCGAACTCTTTCACACTGGCGAGACTGTCTTGGGGGACGTCAAATGATGCTTGTAACTTTGGACCATTAACCTCACACAGCAGCTCCGGGCTGTCTACACACGTGTCTGACAGCAATCCTCGGGCTCCCCCATGCGGCTTCTGGGGTGACAGCCCCCCCCGCCAGCACGCTGCTGGGCCTGCTGGGTTTCATCTTGCTGAACCTGCTTGAGCAGCAGCCATACTACGGACTCCAGGAGAACCGTGAGGTCCACACCTGATACCTGCAATGCATTTTAGCCCAAATGTAAGCGTGGGACGAGAGTGAGGGGATTCTTCCCTGTGTGAGGAGACAGGTGACTTAGAAGCACCACCCCAGCAAGGAGGCAGCTTGCTAGAGCCAGAGCCATGGTGGGGTTCTGGTGAGCGCTCTGGGCCCACTGCCCCCGTGTGGCCTCCCGAGAGCTCGGAGGGAGCCATCTAGGTTGTGAGCATGACTGCGTTGTTAATGGATGGAAAAAGGCGAAGCTAACGGAATCACTTTTGAAAACTTATGAGTGAAAAACAGCATGGAAATCAAGATTTCTCCCTGATGCTTGACCAAGGTTATTTTAGTAGCCAGCAGGCTCTGCCTTCCAGTCACTTAGCTCTCCCAAACCGTGGCGGCCCCGTCCTCTGTAATGAATTGGGTTTTCTACCAAAGGGAATGCTGGGTCTGAAGTCCCATTATCCGGCTGCTGAGAAGCTCAAAGTTTGCTCTATTAGTTCTTCGCAATTGAGTAAACCTGATTAGAGGCCAGTCCTAAAATAGCTTTACTGCCGGGAGCCTGCAGAGAGGCTGAGGGTGAGGCGGACGTGGGAGTCCAGGACGCTGCTGGCTGGTCCACCGTGAAAGACGCAGAGATGCACTCAGAACTCATCGAGATTTAATGCACTTTTGACAAGCAGTGAAGTTCAAAACGCTACCCAATTACTTAAATGGCTACAAATGGGTCACTAAATATCACAGTTCAAGGCGAAGCTCAGACCATGTTGGCAAAAGGCTCAGAGAAAAGTTCAGAGCAAAATGTACAAACGTGGTCCCGTCTACATTCGTTGACATTTGGTGCTGGCAGACATCTCGCCTGTGCAGCCCGAGGGCTGTGAGGGCTCCTCAAATAGCCGGAAGGGTACAGGCTTTCCGCATAACAAGGTGTGCCCAGCAGCACTCGGAGCGCTTCCGTCATACCAGCCCGACCGTCCGGTCAGTAGCCATAGAGGAAAGGCTCCACTAGTCTCAGCAGATGGGCTGGGACAGATAGTTCTGGGTCCTCGAATCCTGACGGGCTCAGCAGGGTGTGTCCAGTAGTGATGTCAATCTTAGGGTCAGGCTGGACAGAAGGGAGGACAGGCAGCCACCTTGTCTAATTATAAACTGTGTATTTATAAACTGTGTTTTGTATTAAGAAACTGCCCGTGAGAATGAGAAAAGAAATGGGCAATCACAGGGATATAAAATATTTAGGAATCCATCCTTAAAGTTCTCACTTTCATTTCAAGGACATGAGGAAGCAAATTAACCTCTGAGATAATTGGTCCAGACGTAGCAGACCTCCCCGTTTCGTGTTCCTAGCATTTGTTCCTAACAAATATTAACCTTCAAGACTTTTTCTTTGCTCCGAAGCACAAGAGCCTAAAGCAATGTCCATGCCTCTTCCCCTCCAGTTATCTCATGTGGGAGCTTATCCTTCCCCCCGAACGGTAACAAGATCGGGACGCTGACCGTCTACGGCGCCACAGCCATCTTCACCTGTAACACGGGCTACACCCTGGTGGGCTCGCACGTCCGAGAGTGCCTGGCCAACGGGCTCTGGAGCGGCTCCGAGACTCGGTGTCTGGGTAAGTTGACTCACTGCCCTCTAACTCTGCTGGGAGCATTGGCAGTGCCGCAGAATCCTGCAGGCTTTTCCTGACTTCCTGATATGTCTACAGGGACACAGCTTTTAGTTTGAGCTGTAAAGGACAGTCCTATGTTGCTTAATGTGACATAAAGACCATTCTATAGAGTCAAAACCATCACAATGTCAAAATGCATGAATACAAATTTCAAAAGGCAGACTGGGGGTAGAGGTGTGAGGAAGGGTTATGACAGGGCACCCACAATGAAGGTAGGCATTGTGAATCACAAGCATGTGCTAATAGACTTAAAAAATTTTTAAAAATTGGGCCAGGAATTTAGCTCAGTGGTTCTGGCACCTGTCTTGCAAGTGCAAAGTTGTGGGTTTCATCCCCCAGTAATCACATATAATACTGGTCCTGGAGACTCACCCCAGCAGCATTCAGTACACATACCACAATGCTGGGCATGGTGGCTCATGCCTGTACTCCCAACACTTGGGAGGCAGAGGCAGGAGGATTGCTGTGATGTGAGTTTGAGGCTGAGCTCAGATCCAGCCTGAACTACAAAGCAAGACCCTGTCTCAAAAAAAAGTTTAAAAATTATGTCAAGAAGTTGTGGTATTAGTTGAAATCTAAGCAAGCACAGGGAATAGGAATTAATTAAAACAAATCGAAGCTGACATCTTACTCATGACAATGTGTAAGACTGACTCCATTTACTGGTGGCAGTTTTTAATTTTGTCTCATCCAGTGCCCATTAGAATGTGCGGTAAAGGCTTATTACCCCATCTACATATATGCAAAAGAGTTTTGAGCAGTGATGGATTTGCACAACATGGTGAAGTTCAGGGACCCCAAAACAGCAGGTAGACTTAGCTGACACAATCGCAGACTCCTGGGTATTCGGTCAGTGCCCGCAGCTCTGAGTCGCTTCAGCCCTTTCAGTTCCACCGTGCCGAGGAGGGTGCCCTGGGACAATGCCCTCCAGGCACGTTCCCACCAGGACAGCCGACTCCCTGCATCCCTGGAGGTGAGTGAAGCTGTCTCACCAATACGACTTCATGTCCTGAGACACACGGAGAGACAGACGACCTCTGCCTCCGTGCTTCATCACTAGTTCCTGCCCCAGTGCTCATAAACTCCTGTTTTTCAAACCTGTCAGTATTTCCTTTCCATTTCATAATGTGTAAGCTGAATTAACCTTTCCCATTTTCATTGTTATGATCTTCTTGAAACATTTCCCCTTCCTAGTGATGTAGGTGGCTTGGTTAGACTTCAAGGGTATCTGGTCCTGACAGATGGATACAAGACAGTTCCTGTGGGAAATCACCTGCACTAACAATGAGGCCTTGGTGAAGATCTTTTAAATTCACAACACTATATAATTCCATGACTTTAAATCTGAAGGAAATTTCCCTATTCAACAAAACAAGATGACAGCCTAACATGATAATTGGAAAAGAAATCACTCCGATTAGGAACACATGAGGAGTCACCGGCAGGGCTGTTCAACAAGAAACTCAGTTCTCAGAAAAGTAACTTTCCTCATCGGGTCTGCTTAAGAGAAATAAATACAGTTTTAGGACAGTGACTTACAGACACTGTAATGCACCGTGATTTGGGACCAGTGAAAAAAACCAGGAACCATAAAATGGTATAAATGTGTCTGAATACAAAGCACATCCACTTGTTGGAGTTGGTATTAGAATAATGGAACACACAAGCAGGCAGCACAGAAGACTGATCCTTCTCAGTGACACCTTTTGTGTCATGAAGAATTATCACAGCAATATGAAACTAGTATACATCTTTCTACCAAAAGACTGAAATTCCGAGAAAGAAGAAAGATCTTCAAAAGTACGTACAGTCGAATCTCCTGGCTGGAACTCCCACTGCGCAAGGAAGGGACTTGGAGGCATCGCTGCCTCCTTTAAGGTTCTTTGTGGGACACTGTTGAGAGCTATAGAATGGGCATTCTTGCTTCAGCTCTAAGAAGTTAGCTGCTCAGCCCAGAGGGTGGTTCCCATGACACACAGAGCACAAGAATGCACTCTCTCTAGTTTCTGGAGATGTGTGGTCATGAAGAGACATATGATTTCCTAGGATAGCATGTTACAGTGCACTTGGATTATCTGCTAGATATTATTATCAAACAGGAGCTTGAAATACTCTAGAAATGATACCTATGGATGCAAATTTGGTCATATCTTTCATTGGAATATCATAATAATGCTAACAGAAAGAAGGAAATTATATTAGGTCACAGATTCAGAAACTCTTAATTTTCATGGTAAACTAAATACCTAAACAAATACTAGAACCTAATGTAAAATTCCCCTTAAGGTAAAACATAAAGTAGCTCCAAATGTACATAATGAAAAAAGAAACATGTAATCACAACATACAAGCAAAGAAACTATATTTTTGGCTTATATCAAGTTCCCTATGCAAATTATACTTGGATGGTCATACTAGCAAGCATGCAATTTGTACACCCACATCACACCTACCAAGGCCATGCGCATGTGCTGTGCCCTGGTCTGTATCCTTGCACACAGATGTCTGAGCTTGGTTGGAGAGGTGTACTGAAGGAGGAGAAGGTAAATTTTCTTTGCCTCACAATGAAGAACCAAATCTCTCCTCTGCAATGGTTCATAGAGTGAATTCTAATGCAGAACTCTAACAAGGGATGGGACATGTGTTCAGAAGCAGCGCAGACCATCTCAGGCAGTGATGCACAAGTGCCTCTGAGAACCTTCTCCTAAAAGCTCCTCCATGTGCAGCCCACACTCGCGTCAGCGTTTACCATCTCCACTGCGCCCTGCCTCGGAGCTCCTCAGGCTGGAGAGCACTGTCCCTCTGGGTACCACAGTCCTCATCACTCCCCAGGGAAGGACATGGTGCCCTCGGTGTCTTCCTGCAGTCATGTGCCTGCTCCCCCACCAGGAGCCCAAGAACTAAAGAGGGGGTGTGTTTGTCACCTGGTCTCCCTGCCGTATGACTCTGCACCAGTCTTTCAGGAACATTTGCATGGCTCAGACTTTCCAATACACGATGACCCCATCTCCCCCACTGTGCCACCTCTATAGCTGCAGTGTTCAGAATTCTCAGGTGGAGACTTTCACACACAAGACAGCCCACTCTTCAGGGGATGGCATTGCTAGTTTCTGATGTTTGTGTTTGCTGCACTGTAACGACCACAGTGAGGTGAATCTGTTATAACTGTAAGTTCATGATGACATCCTCATGGCCACAATAGCTAAATAACAAGGCTCAAAGTAGTATTTTGACCTTTTACATAGCTCTCACAGAACAAAACTGGAGAACATATGTTCTCCAAATGCATTGTATATTCTTTGAATTTTTTTTTTTTTTTTTTTTTTTTTTTTTTTTTTTTTTTTTTTTTTTGAGACAGGGTCTCACTTTGTAGTTCAGGCTGGCCCTGAGCTCAGCCTCAAACTCACATCACAGCAATCCTCCTGCCTCTGCCTCCCAAGTTCTGGGATAACAGGCATGAGCCACCACGCCCAGCACTGTGGTATGTGGTACTGATTGCCTGGGCGTGAGTCTCCATGCCCAGTATTATATGTGGTTACTGGGGACTGAACCTGGGCCCTTGCGCTTGCAAGACAGGTGCTGGAACCACTGAGCTAAATCCCCAGCCCTGCATTGTATATTCTTGAGACACTGGTGTAAAGCCATTTAATAAAACAACAACTATAATGTCTATGTTATAGCACACACATAAAAATGCATTAGAGCAGGATGACTCTTCTGTTTCAGTATTTGCTGTAATAGTTTTAAGTGTAACAAATGTGCTAAATGTTAGTCAGGGAAGATAAAATATTTGTGAACATGCAGTGCAAACCTTTGCCTTTTGCATAAGCGATTTTTTTTTTTTGTACAATGAAGCATAGCAAGATCTTCAGCTGTGATTGTTTCTAGATATTTCTGAAAGAATACCCAATATCATTATTTTAGTTCTTCCAGAACTATTAAGTAACATGTAAAGTTTAATAAGATATTCAAGGTGTTGTGTGGAATTTGTCATTTAAGAAATACATGATGTGAATACTGAGGACCATGAGTGAAGATTTGGGAATCTGCTCTGCAGGACACAGCCCGACGGGAGCTGGTCAGGTGGAGGCGAGGCCAGTGTCTGCTCTCCTAGGGCAGGACACAGCCCGACAGGAGCTGGTCAGGTGGAGGCGAGGCCAGTGTCTGCTCTCCTAGGGCAGGACACAGCCCGACGGGAGCTGGTCAGGTGGAGGCGAGGCCAGTGTCTGCTCTGCTCGGGCAGGACACAGCCCAACAGGAGCTGGTCAGGTGGAGGCGAGGCCAGTGTCTGCTCTGCTTGGGCAGGACACAGCCCGATGGGAGCTGGTCAGGTGGAGGCGAGGCCAGTGTCTGCTCTGCTCAGGCAGGACACAGCCCAACAGGAGCTGGTCAGGTGGAGGCGAGGCCAGTGTCTGCTCTCCTAGGGCAGGACACAGCCCGACAGGAGCTGGTCAGGTGGGAGGCGAGGCCAGGTGGAGGAGGTCTGTCTGGTGCTGGATATGCTTCACCAGGGCAAGCAGGGCTCAGGCCTGTCATTGTCAGAATGAGAGGCAATCTTAGAAGCCATTCTGATAGACAACAGGCAGGAACGTGGGTCACAGCGCTATCTGCTCAGTTCAGAGCAAAACATCTGCAAAGACAGGTGTTTTCAAGAGTGTTTCTAAAGAAGAATTCATCCACTGTAGAGAAAACTAAGTTGGGTGGATATCTGTGTCGGTGAGAATGGACGGCTCTCCCTTCAGGGTTTGTGGGGAGATTAGGAGTTGGCAGGACACGTGACTTTCCCCAGGCAGAGAAGAGCGGAAGGAGATTCCAGGCCCGTGGGCCGGGTGGACAGGCAGGGAGGGGAGAGGCGCGATGCTCGGGAACTGACAGAGAGAGCTAACCGGGAGGGCGCGGCACCACCCACTGTCCAAGAGCACCGGCGCGCTTTCTTCACGTCCTACGCGTCTGAAGTAACTGGCGTCCCGGGACCTGTTAGAGATCAGTAAGCCGCAGTCTGTGGTGAGACCTCGGATCCCCGGTTGAGTAATGCATCTCCCCGTGGTCACACACCTCGGCAGACCGGCTGATTCTGCAGCGCCACGTGTCGGGACAGGACGGCCTCACAATGTCGCCGCTCTAGGTTGAACTCGGGGAGAAAAGGCAGTGTTGGCCACCGGTATGCCGTGTCGTCCACGCAGTCCTCCCAGACCTGGAGAATCAAACGCATCCACAGATGTCTGAGCCAGGAGCCGTGTGTGGACCTGACCCAGCGGACGTTTTGTCACCGTGTATCTGTACACAAGGAAAGTCTGCAAATTGGCTTTGGAACTCACTGTCCAAATAGCCGTGGTCTTACCCAAAGACCCAGACCAGACAGGGCGGAAGCCAGACTCAACGCAGTGCTAATTCCGAATTTTACTGTCACAAAAAGCACCCATAATCACAAAGCAAATAGTAAGGCTGGATATTCGGATCATAGATTTTCTAAAAATGGGTTCACTTCTTATCTCCATGTCAGCATTTAATATTTATACTGGTAAAGCTGGCAGGTTGAGAAGGTGACCCCAAAGAGGCCCCCGCGTGCCATGTGAATGCCGAGTGCCCGGGTCGGGGCTGTGTGCAGCATCTGCATAAGTGGAGGCCCCTGAGCTCCAGATACAAAATCAGCAGAGGTTCCCAGCAACCCACACACAGTCGGCTCTGTCGTGGGGCTGGGCCAGGACCTCTTAGAAGCCGATGCTGGTCGGGTGGTCGAATCCCTGTTATGACATGGAGTCGCTCCAACTCGTCCCCTCCATGTGCTCCATGGGCTTCATGACCCAGGCCTGGCATGACGCAGATGCTGTGGGAACAAGGCCACATGTGCTGTGCAGGAGATGATAACGAGGAGAGAGATCTGCACTTGTCCAGTCCAGACACAGTCGGGCAGCACTGTCCCACCTTTCCAGAGAAAGTTGGACCCGCTGATGCGGGACATGAGGTCGCAGGCTGCCTGCGCTGGCCGGGCTCTCACTCGCCACACCTGCCTGGGAAGACTTCTGTGTGGGCATTTTCTGGGAGGCACAAGTTAGTGTCCCAAGCTGCCGTGTGGACGCAGCAGTCGTATCACCAAATCCCCGGAGCTGGAGGAGCCTGAGCGTGGAGTGCTTTCGCTGTGTCTGGATGTGAGAGATACACAGCGCAGTGGGCTCATCCGTCAGCTGAGAGTTTAAGGAGCATCTGAAGTCAGTCGCAGCCTCGTGGGCCCTGGTGGCCGCCATAGCTCATTCCTCAGTCACAGTCAAGGCAGCAGTCAGCTCAGCAGGATGTGCTCAGGAGTCCGCAGACCTTGTCACGTGTGCAGTTACTTCACTGCTGTCATTTCAGCAGGTATCGAAGGAAGCCCCAGTAATTTTCCACATGGTGCAAAAGCTGAACATAGGCAGGTCCGGGGTCGTGTCCTTGGTGAAGGACAGAGGCTGCTTCCCAGGTGGCACCTGCCTGGGCGAAGCCAGGGTTGCTGAGTCCTGAAAGCCGGGGGCTGAGTGCACGTCACAGGGTGATTCAGCCCCACCGGGGCATGAGTGCGAGGACAGACAGTGACCCAGACTCACACAGTGTCACCCAGGCTCAGCCTAGACCCTGAGCAGACTGTGGAGCGTTCCGAATTGTCCATAGCCTCCATGAACCTGGCATAAAGTCTCAGTGTGAACAGAACTCTTGAGGGCTGGAGACACAAGCGAGTGAGCAGTGAGTAGGAACTGCTCTCTGCCTAGATGAGGAGACCCTGCACGTCTGTACCTCAGACCAGGAAGTGACGACATGCGGAGCAGCCCCACGGTTGCCAGACGGTGGGAGCGTGTCTTCTGCTGCTTAAACATCCAGTGCCGATTCCTCAGGACGTGTGGCCTTGGGAAACTCTCCAGCACAGCCACAGGGCTCTGCCTGCCGCCCAGCGTAGTACCAGCCGCCAGGCACCCCGAGGAATGCACCCAAAGTCTGTTTATCCCAGAGCCCAGTAAGGGGCTGCCCACGTGGCCTCCTGCCAAGCTTCAGCCAGAGGTGACTGGGGTTTCAGAGCTGGGCTCCGCAGGCCGAACCCAAAGGGAACACACATGCTCCTGGTGTGTCAGCTGCCTCTGAGCCTCCCGACTTTGTTGCTGTGGTAGGATGCCCTCCAGGCACTGAGGAAGGGAGGCCACGCCGGTGGAGAGGAAGGGTGGGCAGCCGCATCTGACCCGAAGCACCTCCCTCACCTTCTCTGGCCACACAGCCTGTTTCTGCCTCGGCCCTCAGTACCTGCAGTGTTCTTCCTCCTTTTCCGAATGCCTTTTCCTCCTTGGTCTCCGTAGCTTTCCTGGGCACTGGAGCCACAACTGATGAGTCACCTCCCGGCTGTGACTTGCTTCTCCCAGGTCTGCAGCAGCTTCAGGAATCTCTGTCTAAACTCTGGACTTCCGCTTTACAGATCACGGGCCATCCTCCGATATGCACCGGGCACTGGAGCTCTGATGATGTGTTTAAAATGCAACTGTTTGTGGTCTCTGACCCTCCTGGGCTGTGTCAGCAGCAGGGGGGCAGCAGGGGAGGAGATCGCTCCTTTGACTCTCGGGAGCAAACAGAACAATCCAGAGAAAACTCTGTAAATGATAAAAACATAATCAGGAAGACAACCAGACAGCTCTGTATTAGAAATGGTGCTTACTTTTACCCCCCAGTAGTTGCATAAAAGAACAAGTAGGTAACAAGAACTCTATCCAACAGAGTTTATACAGAAGTAAATGAGGACCATTCCAAAAAGCTATGTTATTGCTGCTGCTGTTTTCGTGAAACATAACTACGTTTTAATCCTTTCGTAAATGGCACGCTCTCTAGCATCTTTCTCTTGCCTTTGCTCCTGCGTTAGCTGGCCACTGTGGTTCCCCAGACCCCATCGTGAATGGCCACATCAGCGGTGATGGCTTCAGCTACAGGGACACAGTGGTCTACCAGTGCAACCCTGGCTTCCGGCTGGTGGGGACATCCGTCCGGATCTGCCTGCAGGACCACAAGTGGTCTGGACAGACTCCTGTCTGCGTCCGTGAGTACTGTTTCCTGTATGGTGCAGCCGTCTGCACAGGTGCCCTAGGCTCAGCACATGAGAGCGTGCTATGTTCAGCGGGCTCTGATAGAGGCCAAGACCCCAGACTTGCTGCCCGCCCACCACCCACTCTGGCCCTGCCCATGCTGGTCTGCTCATCAGCTCAGCCAGGGGGTCTCAGGGCAAGGTCCCACATGCCCACTGCCCTGTTGTCGCAGGCCGATTACAGGGGGCTGCTCTGTGTCTGCTGACCGGGCTGCAGAGTCTCGTCAGAGCCTCACCTTCCTCTGCTGTGAGACTTTCTATTTCAGCTCTTTCACTTGGATGTGGAGAATCCTTTAATAGAGCGAGGTGGAAATGCATGTTGTGATATCACTCAAATGCAAATACCAACCTTGACTTTGGGATAAGTGCACCCCTCTCTCTATTGCAAAATTCCTTTTAAACCAATTGTCTTTCTTGCATATACTTTACTTTCTGTGAGTGAAACAAAAAGCTGGTTGACAAGGCTGTCCACAGTGACAGGTGCTGTCTGGGAGATGCAGAGATAAAAGCCTCATTTGGGAGAAGAATAAGAGGGGTGCTGACAAGATAAGTGAGAGGAGAGCACCCGTTCTGTGGCCGTGATGTGCTTCTTTTTCGAGGGCCAGTGATAGAGACCCCTGTGGTGCCTGGCGCTGTCTTCTGGGGCGCCACAGCATGATGTTTACCACGCTAGAAAGACAATAGGGCTCGGCAGGACAACAGCATTAAAATGGGCAGTTATCTTGCTAATTGTGTGAGGTCTACATTCAGATTGGAACAATTTTTTCACAATTTAAAGTTCTAAGCAAATCTCAAAATGCTTCAAAGTTTCACAAAATCGCTGCAGGAAAATTCCCAAGCCCCAGGGTTCACAGAAAGGGCCATAAAAACTCTTGGTTCTTGCAGCTCCGCTCTGCCGTGGTGTGGCACTCTGCCCCCACTATAGAGGTGCCCTTCCTGTGGCAGCACAAGGGTCAGACCGGGGTGGTTCCTGCCCTGGCGATGAGAGGTTGCCCATCTGCCCTCTGTCCCTGGCCTCTCCCACCAGCACCACCACGATCTGCGGGCATATGGAGAGGACACAGGAGAACCCACGTGTCCCACAGGTCCCATCCGCTCTCGAGTCAGGGGGCAGTGAGTTGCAGATGGGCAATGACTGTGCCATCTTCCCCACAGCTATCACCTGTGGACACCCCGGAAACCCCGCCCACGGAGTCACCAACGGCAGTGAGTTCAACCTGAACGACCTTGTGAACTTCACCTGCAACACGGGCTACCTGCTGCAGGGTGCTGCACGCGCCCAGTGCCGGAGCAACGGGCAGTGGAGCAGCCCCCTGCCCACCTGCCGAGGTAGGCACAGAGAAGTAAGGCCCTGGCCAAGTGTGGCTGAGGGCTGAGGGGCAGAGACACCTGACTCTGAGAGAGGCTCAGGTCAGCCCAGGGCGGGGTCCTGAGGCTGTGCTAAGGTGTGAGCTCAGTTCCGAGCACCCACGCATCTCGGGGCAGGACCCAACCCAAGCGTCAGATTCTGTCCTGCCAAACTGCCGGTCTCCCCTCCCTCCTTCTCCTCCCTCACCCACCATGCAGAGTTGGCAGTGTTTGTCCTGGCATGCCAAGGGCTGCGGATTTGTTCATGAGGATATCATTGCTTTTAATTTCAATTACTTGTATATTTTTTGTTTATTTAAAGTTGTCATATTGATTTGGGCTCATACTGAGGCTTCCAAGGAAATTTTGTTTTTAGGTTGTGTGTCTCTGGCTGTGTTCACTCAAGACATCCAGGATTTTGACTCAATTCCTTGTCTGTTACTGAGGGTGCAGCATGCAGACCAGGTCTCCTGTCAGGTGGCAACGTGATATCAGATTCTTTGGAATACTGTTTGCTCTAGTAAGCACCTGTCACCCCAGAGCTCTGAGGGGGCTGTCAGCAAAGGAGACAGTGGAAAGGTGGAAATCCCTGGCTTTGAAGGGTTGGTTTGGGGTAAAAGTGGGCCACCCACCTGTGAAATCTGCCCCAGTCTGGACAGACTGCTGGCTCAACTGAAAGACCACATCAACCCTGTAATCCCTGGTCCCCCTAAGATTCTGACTGTACCCAGGGGGCAACCGGAGCTCCAAGATGCCTACACCCCCAGCCCATCAAAGCCACGTACTGAAGGACATGAGCAAGGGGTGAGGCTGGTACTGCTTCCTGGTCCTGAGCAGTACATGCGCCAGCCCCAGATTGATCCCCGCTTCCAGGCAAATCTCCTGCCTCTGGAGCCCAAGGGCCTGGTTGGGACACAGATGCCTAGTGCCAGACAGGAAGTGTATGTTGAGTGGCTGTTCTGCTCTGGTCAAAAGTGGCCTCTTCCAAAAACAAAACAAAAATGAAGCAGTTGCCTCCGCTGAGTGACCCCTTCTCAGTTACCTCGTCCCTTTGTTTTGTTTACATTTGTTCCCAAACAGGGAAGAAAGAAGGGTCTGATGTGCACACCGGTTGAAACGTACCACGGGTGCCTGACCCCGGGGGAGGCGGAGGGGACGCACACGATACTCTTCTCAGTCCACATAATTCTGCGTCTCCTGCAGCTGCCTCCCCATGACGCCTCTCAGTGGCGCACAGGAGGAGGGACCAGGACCAAACTGGCTTCGCCATGTACAACCTGGGCTGGGCTCACGGCTTCGCCCAGAGCCAGGCCTGCTTGGGGCCTCCGCCTCTGAACCTGCTTCTCCTTTCTCATGGACACTCACAGGCACAGTGGTGCTCTCCACTCCTTATTCAGTGTAGCATTTTCCTAGTAAGAGGCCGCCGCTGTAGAAGTGATGTGGAACTGGCTTAATTCGTGATTCACATTCTTAAGTAAAAACTGAAACATTTACAAAATACATATTAACATGGTGAGTGTTTAAATTACGTATCAATGTAGAGGACTTAAAATATAGGTGACAAATATTATCAGGGTAAAATGTAATCAATTTTTTTCCCACTAAGATTCTCCTCTTTGATAAGCGAGTGAATAATCATCATAAAACTTTTGTCTGAGATAACTGTAGATGTGCCGTTATGATGAGCAATCCTGAGATGTCCTGCATGTGCCTGCACCACTGCACACCAGGACACACTAACAGTTCCAGTTGGCACAGATGGGACAGAGTGTCGTCACAAGGACCGCAAGTCATCACCCAAGGTCCCGGCTGCTCATCCCTGGTTCCTGCCACTGTGACCTCTTGTGAGAGCCTGCTACAGACTGAGTGGGGATAGTACGACACAGGGCTTGAGCAGGCTTGTCATGGCCCCAGCCCTCAGGAGAGCCAGTGAAGCCACTGCTGCCTCAGTAGCTCCGGTGTGTCCAGCCAGGCAGCCTAGGTGGCGAGTCTGGCCGATTTACCCACAAACCACCTCACAGCAGTTCTCTGTCCAGTGAAATGTCTCAGGGATGGTCAGGCAGGTTTCCAAGAGACCGAGGGTTCTCATTTCTTGGGAGTATTTCTGAGGAGTAAAATGTCTGGATCATAGTGGACTTAACAAGTTTTCTTACACCAGAAACTGCCAAGAGGCTTTTCGGAGAAGCTGTTTATGCGCCCTTCCTCTTGTTAATGCAGTATTGATAGTGACAGGGCTTCACCTCACAATGATTTTATACCCAGCACAACCGTCCGTAGTGACCGGGTGTGACATCACACACATCAGGTCACCTTTTGTGGGATTTGTTTTGTGCAGATATTGTTTTCGCTACCTCAAAAAGCAGAGTAGACAAAATCTTATCGAGTGTCTGCTGTGTCTTCCCTGCAATGGAGTATCTCTGGGCCGGCGCAAGGCTCACAGACAACACAGCTCCATTCTGCCTCACACACCAAAGCGCCGACTGCAGCTGCCCACTAAACATCACACACAGGCCTCCCTGGGCATCTGAAAGAGAGCGTTAGGTCTCTGGTTCAGAGAGAAGGGTGAGTTTTTCATTCGATTTAATGGAAAGTCAACTTCACACCTACTGCCAAAAAAAAGATTAGCCTGTTGTTCAAATAACTGGAAACAGATTTCCTGAAAATACACATGCGGTGGGCATCGGGGACCTGCGGCGGCCTGACCCCTGACTCTGCCCCAGGCCCTGCCCTGTCTGTAGACAGACAGACCTCACAGACATGAGTACCGGAGTCACCTCAGCTAGTGGCAGACGCCCATCACCACGGACTGAAGGAGGAAATGCAGCTTCACACTGGACAGCAGGAAAGATTTTTTAAAAAGCAGACAGTCAGCACACTTGTTACTTTAAACTTTGTAAACTATCCCCAGCTTAAAAGAGGTCACTCTTGGAGTTGGTATCTTAAAGGCACGTGCATCTCCACACATATGTCTACATGGCTGCCACATGTCAGGGCCTGGGACCTTGCTCAGGGGCACAGGAAGCCAGGTGGCTGTCCCTGCGCAGTGGTGTCCAGCAAGCCTCATGTTCCTGTGCTCGTCTTTGTCTGAGACTCTGTCAGTGGAACACGAAGTGAGATAGTGGAACACGGAAGCGTACGTCTTGGCCACTTGGTGCATGATGGCGCCCTGAGACCCGGTGTGTGTCTAGTCCCAGCCACTTCTGCACCCATCACCTCCGAGGGAGACCCCTGCCACCCCAGCCACACCTGCTTCCCTTTTCTGTCTCTGGCTCGCTCTGAGCATCTGGTGCCTAGGAGGCTGCTCCAGGTGCACAGTGATGTCTGGGTTCTCACTCAGCACAGCATCGCTGAGAGTGCCCCATGCCAGAGCCAGCATCGGTGCCACATCTGCTTGTGTGGCTTTAAGATGTGCCCTCTCTCCATGGCCAGCAAGGACGTGCTTACACTAATGGTCCTGGCCCCAGAATCGTGTATGTGTCAGTGTACATGTGCACCTTGCACATACGTGGTCACATACCTGTTTCCCTCAATAAGCAATTTAAAATATGAACCTAATTAAGGAAAATATTGAACAGATGTCCATTGCTGACTTTCCCATCCTTGGGACAGAAGAACTTCAAGAAAGGTTCATTTTGGCTCCCGGTTTTCTCAGGATTCCATCCACGGTCAGTGGTTCCCAGACAGAAACTGCGTGGGGAAAGGACTCGGAAGAGAAAAGTGTACTTACACTGCAGTGGCCAGGAAAGCAGGGGGAGACTGGGGCGGGACACGCCCTTCCGGGACACGCCCTGTGCCCCTCCAGCCAGGCCCAGCCCTAACAGCACACCCTCCTGAACCCGTGGAGGACATTAGTGGTCTGATCTGAACGACAGCAGCCACGAACCCCTGCCCCTCAGGTGTGAGCACACCAGCCAGGCTTCCAGCAAATCCAGCAGGCCTCCGTCCTCCAGGGGCACCGACTTACTGTGTGTCTGTAACAAACAGCTACAGCTCAGCAGACCTATGTCTGTTTAAATGAAACTCCCTGTGCGTTTGTGCTCACAGCTGCTTCTTAGCAGGCAGGACTCAGTGCAAAGGCAAAGTGCCTTTCCTTCATCCAGTGACAACTGAAGCCCGGGGACGTCCCTGAGGTCAGTCAGTCTCCTCTCCTCCCTTTGCTTCAACATCCCTGGATTTTACCAGCTTAAAATCTTCCTGCCATAGGGTTTTTCCAGAGTATTTATTTATTAATTTATTGACACGTTATACCTTGAAAAACAGGCCGGCGTAAGGAAATGCAGTTCTGGACGCTTCACATCCTCTGAGATTTCGGGGGAAGAGCCTCAGGGAAAGCATGCGTGTTTGAGGGACCGTTCAGTTTCGTTTGTTTGCTGTAAACTTTGTAACTTTCACTATTTTCAGTTAGTTCATTGATCACACTTCAAAACATCTGCAGCTCATACAGTTTTACCTACAGCTGCACATTTAGTACATTTTAGTTCTTACCCTACTTGGGAAACTTGGAATAACCTGCCTAGCCTCAAACCCCATCAGCTCACCGTGTGTCTTTACAGTTCGTGTCACACCGTAGCTGTAAACAGAGGCCAGCTAGTGGGCGGCCCTGGAGCTCGGGAATAGCAGGGAGCTGCAGGCATCGCACAGCGGCGGCAGCTGAGACCGGAGGGCAGGGACACAGGCACTCGGACGGGAGAACCGCGGAGAACGGGGGCAGAGCTCATGGGGGTCCTTGGTGGGTTAACTAGCACTCAGCCTGGCTCTCCCCGGACGCTGAACTGAGTCAGCCTGGTCTGCGAGGGAGACCCACCTGGGGACTGCTGCTGGCTGCAGGAACAGCAGAGCTGGAGGGAGGATCCTGCTGTTGATTTTCCAGAAGAAGCTTGCTGCAGTTTGTTTGTGCCAAGTGAGCTTGGCTGTTCTTGGAGGAGGAGCTCAACACTTCACTGACCCTGGAATGGCCACTAATCTCGGGGGAGCTCTGGGGTTCACCGTGAGCAGCATTTCCTGGTGCCAGGGTGGATCTTGGAGCCTGGTGGCACAGACCTTCACCCACCAGCGCAGCCTTCCCCTTAGTGGTCTTCCTGGTGTAGATACAGGCAAATGTGAGACATTGCTGTGGACTCCAGGCCTCATGGAGGACATCGCCTTGGACTCCAGGCCTCCAGAGGAACTTGGGTAGGACCTTCCTGTGGGTTGGAAGCCCTCAGAAGGATTCTTTGAATCTCTAGCATGTGGATAGACATTTGATACTTCTCTCCCCTTGACTTTTGAGGTGACTATTATAAAATCATCCTATAAATTTGTGTCCTGTGTTAAATCTCCCCCCTCACAAGCCCTGACTGCAACATGCAGCAGGAGGGCAGCACCACAGTGACTGTGGCTGAAGCCAAGGGCCAGGTGGGTGGACGCTCTGCCTCCCAGATGGCCTCGAAGGAGCAGCCAGAGAACTCGCTCTGGTGGGGGCGCGGGGCGCCAGACCACTTGTGCACTCTCGGGAGAGCAACTGGTGTGTGGTGCAACACGTAACCTCAGGATGCTTGTCCAGTTTGAAGCTCAGGCTGTGGTGTCCCGATGCGCTTGAGAAGGAACCAGTGGGTCTTCTCATCCACATGGAAGTGCTGCTGTCATCGTGGGGAGGACACAGCAGGAACTGCACACTGCAAGCCGTGGAGAGGGCAGACACCCTTGCATGGCCAGAGGGCTCTCCCAGGACACAGAGCTGCACTTCAGACTTGCTTCACCCTCTGCCTTGAACCAGGACCCTCTTGTGTCCCCCCCAAGGACACATTGACTGCTAGGCCCAACACTGCCAGTGTCACCCACCATCAGCCCTGGAAGAAGCACAACCGATCTGGCAATGGGCACAGTCAGCCGCTTGTCACACAGCTTGAGGCCTCAGGAGGGAGCAGCCCCATCAGCCATGGCGAAGCTGAGCCACCTGGAGGCCTGACAGAGAAGGCTGCCCTGGAGCTGGGTGCCAACCTCTCGTGAGCACAGCGTCCTGGTGCCTGGGCACCTCGGGTCAGGGCGTCCCAGCCTCCACCAGCTGCCCGCCTGACTGAGCCACACAGTGTGCTGGATGGCACCGTGCAGGCTGGGAGAGCAGATCTGTGAGTGGATGGCACTGCAGCAGCTGGGCTCCGAGGCCAGACAGGAAAGTGTCACCACGCTGCTGAGCCGTTTGTCATGTGGCACGTCACCTGGTCTCGCCAAATAGAAGGTCAAGTGGACTCAGGCAGTCACATTTTCCCTTAAATCAACAGCTTCTTGGGTATCTGTATGCCATTTTTTTCCAATTTAACCCCAGAGGAAAAGATAATAAATAGGCATCTGTCCCTACGGTCAGTGTCCTGGTGCTGTGTAGGCCTTTCACACATCTGTCACAGGGCACAAGAGCCTCTTCAGTACAATTGGCTTACTGAGCTCCTCACTTTCCCTGAAAAATGCAAAACTCTTGTTAAAATTCACTGTTGCAAGATATGACTGGCCAGGCGTCATCGCTGTGTCCTGGGTTCGGAGCCCCAGGTCGCCTGACAGGTGCTCACCCACCCAGCTTTCAGGAGACACAGCTGAGGGTGCGGAACCAGGAGGACGACACCTCAGAAAGCATTGGGGGAAACTGATAGAAAGCGGCAGAAGGCAAGGTGAAGACACAGCAGCTTCACCAGAAAGTCTGCCAGGAATTTCAGTGGAGACAGAGGTGAGGCCAGACTTCGTTTCTTCCAAGTCTCAGGACATGGTATGTGACGTCCAGGCACAGCCCCCAGCGTGCTGCCTTCTCAAGTTCTTGCTGGACTCTCAAATGTGTCAGGAGTGTGAGATCCCAGGGGCCCGTGGCACCCCAGTCAGCAGAGAAACCCACTGGGATCCCGGGGAGAGACCCCGCATAGAGGTGTGCTGAGGGGCTGCAGTGGACACGGATTTCCAGGAAGGCCGGGTCCTCCCCGAGGTTTGTTCGGATTCAGCCCTTCACAGGCAGACGTTCCTGGGACCCTGCAGCGGGTGTCACACCAGAAAGCTCAGCTCCAGCTGTGGGCAGTGTCCCTTCCCAACACTATGGTGCTGTCTTTGCTGACAGGGCTCAGGAAGTTAAAGAAAGCATGTTCTTTATTAACAGCAGGACTGTGTCCAGGAAATACTTCGGGTTCTAGCTTTCAGAGAACCATAATATTGAGTATGCCCAACACAGGCTGTGAAGAATTGACCCCATAATTGCATGTTTATATACGTGAGTCTGACCAATGTCTAGATGTCAAGGTCAGAGTAAGTTGCAGCCAAATTCTGTTCCACAACATTGTAACTAGAAAGACATTGTTCTAATTAAACCATATGTTTTGTCTATTCTGTCCCTAATTTGAGAATGCTTTATTTTGTCCTTTATGAGCCTTGTTTACATTAATTGTTTACATTGTTTACATTAATTTTGATAGAAACTGGATGTAGCTGGCCTTTACCCCAACTGACCACCAATAAAATTCAGTGCCTGGCACTGGCCTCCGGTCGTCCTGGCGCCCCACTTCCAGCCTCTCTCTGTCCCGTCTCAGTGTATTTTTCTCTGGCCTACATCGTGTATTGGGTGGGACTGAAGACTTACTGCAGGGGTCTAGCTCCAGCTTTCCCAGGAAGCCAGGAAAGCCGGCACCCCTACACTGGCAGGTGTGAGTGGCACGGACACCTGGAGGGGCGCGGGGGCTACTCTGGGGGTCTGTCCCTAAACTCCGGAACAGATATCAATACGTTTATGAAATCCTCCAGTTCAGCGAGTGACAAGTGAGGCACACTCCTCACCACATTTCATGATAGCATATTTTCTCTTGTGTGTTTTCATCTCATAATGCTTTTATTATATGCAAACATTAAATATATTTTCTCCCCCTATATGACTTTACAAGACTAGTTGTTCACATACAGTGGTGGTAAACACTGGGTCCTGAGAGCTGATATACCAGAAAAGGAAGAAGATGCAAGGTATGGCCAGACAGGGATCAAAAGGCAAGCAGCATGTAACAGCAAACTTCACTGCAGAACTATTTTTTAGGTAACTGCAGAAAAGTGTCTATGTATTTTTGAAATGTCAAAATAATAAAATTTTACAGTTCATGAAAATATAAGCTAAAGTAGGAAGCAACTGCCATTCTGCGGCTTTGTGGGGAGGACGGAGCTTTGGGAAGAGGCTGAGGAGGGGGAGGAGCCAGCGGGCAGCGGGGTGGAGTGAGGGGGGGGCTGGAGCTGGGGTGGGGGGCTGGAGCTGGGGTCCTGCGCTTGGCCTCACAGGCCCAGGGTGAGTCTCACGTGAACAGGCGATATGATAATAAGCTTTCTCACAGGGCTCGGAGGCACCATTCTCGTGCTAAAGTCTGTTCTCTGATTCTCTTTTAATTAAAAGCCACCGGTGCCTTTACCATACACACTGCATTCACTATAGTCAAGTTTACAGACTATATCTGATGTATAATCCTTTTATAAAATAGTCAAGGATATGATTTCGGTGTAAAGGTATTGTGTGGTGTTTTTCCACATAAAGTTCACAGGATCCTGACACGTGCTTACATGTGAGCTTGTGAGCGTGTCTCACGTGTACACTTACATCTGGCCAGTGCTGCCCGAGGACCACACGGCCAAGGAGTCAGCAAACCATGGACCGAGGTGTTAGACCTGCATCTGTGCTGAACATGCGTGGACGTCCTGGTCATCCTGCCCGAAACACTGCACTGTGGTGGCTCCACATGTTGTTTACACTGTGCCGGGAATCAGGAGTGATGCAGAGACCTTGCGAAGCCGGGCCAATAGCCGCCTACACGCATGTTCCCTGCGGCCCAGCCAGGGGCCCTGCTCGCTCGCCCCTCGGGCCATGCCCACGTCCCCCCAGGCCAGGTGCACCTAGCCAAGCACCTCCCCGGCCCGTGGCCGTGTGGGTTGGTCAGCTTGTCTCCAGTGAGCCGCCATTGTGCAGCGAGAGCACATTACCATCACGTTAAGCGGCACTATGGCTGAAGTAGCCCCCCTCCCCCCGGCACATTCTTCATTCCTGCCCCAGAGTAACAGCGCCTTTCCTTAGGGCCCGGCTGAGGTGTGGGACACTGGTGTGCAGGCTTCCAAGCCCCGCTCCCTGCCTCCTCTAGGGGGCAGGGAACTGATCAGGGCTCACGTTTGCCTTCACTCTGGCCCACACATGCAGGCGCTGCGTGAGGAGCCCGTGCGTGACTCCTTTCCAGCACAAGTGTCTGGACAGTGTGGCCTCTCTTCTGCTTGTCCACCTGCCTGAGGCCAGCACAGGTCTCCAGTCCTTCTGACAAGGGGCTCCTCACTGCAGTCAGGGCCGAGTCCCAGGCACAGGTGCTGAGCATCCGCACGAGCCTCAGCGGGCAGAGCAGAGCCTGTGCCACACATGGCAGCCTCTGACTTGCTCGGACTTTCTGCAGGGGTGGGGCTGCCTCTGAGGTGGTGGGTATCCATTCCCACTAGGAAGCATTCACTGCAGACATGCGGAGGCACTGACTGGCACAGGTCGCCAGGCCAGACAGACCTGCCTCAGCCCTCGCTCTTGCCTGCTGTAAACCCAGCAGAGCTGACGGGAAGCATAACTTCCTCCCCATGTGGCCGGAACACAAAACAGAGCCCGGAGAGCTAATGTGAGCTCAGACCCTGAGAAGCCATTGCAGGATGAGCTGAGGAACCTGGGTTCTTGTCGCTCACGGTGCTGTAGGAGCCGACCTGACGCCTGGCATTTTTGGAAGCATCGTGGGCAAAAGTGAGAGGAGAATTTGTCAAGGGAGTGAATTTCTGAGAAGCCTGAGGGTGAGGGCCTGACTGTGTGAATGTCCTGGAAGGGGCTGTGACCCACTCAGTTCGTTTCTATTTGTTTAGTTGGTTTGGTTCTGTAATGTTAAGCTGTCTCTGAGTAACACAGGAAATGCTTTGTGTTTTAGTGGTGAACTGTTCAGATCCAGGCTTTGTGGAGAACGCCATTCGACACGGGCAGCAGAATTTCCCCGAGAGCTTCAAGTTTGGCACGAGTGTCCTGTACCATTGCAAGAAGGGCTTCTACCTGCTGGGGTCCTCGGCCCTGACCTGCACGGCCAGCGGTTTGTGGGACCGCTCCTTGCCCAAGTGTCTGGGTGAGTGGGGGCGGGGCTCCGAAAGGCCTAGTGTCCCCTGCCCTGCTGTCTCTGGGCTGCACCTCTTGTGAGAGCTGGGTGGGTCGTTAAGAGTGACATTATTCCTGCAGTCTGGTTAAGATGGAGGAAGGAGACCCTCCAGGTCACCCACTTGCCTGCCCAGTGGACACCGACGAGGGAGACTCCTCCTCGTGCAGATCAGCTGCGCTTTTGCTCAGCCACATCCTGAGACACAGGCTGACTTCTCTCCCTTACAATGTAGCCAAAGTGCCCTCAGAGCCACCCTCCTGCCTCAGCCTGGGGGCTCTGCCATGGGGTCTGGAGGTGCTGAGCCAGAACCTGTGGCCACCACTGGGGTCCTCAGAGGGGCAAAAACGATTCTCACAGACGTTTCTGACCCAGTAACTCAGCTCCAGTGGAAGGCAGCTCCTGGCAGAAGGTTCCTCATAACCTGGTGGGGGGGGTGGGGGGGACTGCGCCCTGTGACTCTCCTCGTCTGGGCAAGTGAGCCCAAAGGTCTCCGCAACGCCCCCTGGAGGACGTCTCTGCCAGTGCATGTCCAAGGATGGAGACTGACATCTTGCTCCCCCTTGGTGGCCATGATCTAATCTTTCACATGAAAATCAGACTGTCCTTTGGCTCAGGCAGCACAATCTTTTAAAAGCCTAACTTGAAATTTTAGGAAGTAAATGGAACTCCTCTCTTTACCCTTTTAAGTTCAGACTGCCCCTTACTGCCTAGGAGAAGCTGTCTCAAATTCAGACCTTACTTTGTGGTTGATTTCTGTGAAGAAAGAGAAGGTAGCATTGGGGCACCTGGAAAGTGGCATAGCACCTGTCTCAGCCTGTCTCCTGCCCACCTCACCCTGCGACGTTTCTGGGAAATGGGTTTGTTTCCCTGTCCCTAGACGCCCCTGCTAAGAGTCTGTGGGCTCCAGGGAGACGTCTGTGAGGCGTCGTGCCAAAGTCAGGGCCGAGGCCTCCAGAGCCGGAGCCGAGCTCCCTGTCCACGCGGTGCCCGGTGCCCACAGGCTGAGCTCAAGGTTCAGAGCAGCAGACCTGGGTTGTGCCACCCACTCGGTGCTGACAGACGGTTTCCCTGAGTGCTCCTTTTCTGTTTCTTGCTGAATCAGTCGTTATTTGCTCAGTTTCAGATCTAATAGGCTTGTTTTTGAGTCTGTAGACAATCCCAGTTAACAGGGAAGCAGTATCCACATAATACAGACTGTGAGAGCTGGGCCTAGGGCTGAGCACCTCCAAATCACACAGCCTGTGCACAGTGCCTTCCCGTCGCGGCGCTGCACCCCCGGAAGTCGGGTCAGATACTGTCATTCACCACAGACCAAACTAGTAGATATCACTTCACTGTCCTGTATTAATCCAGATTATAGAGTCTTCCTTTTCAGGGATATTTATGGATCCGAGCTGATATAATTTTAAGGAAAATGAATGTGGATACAAATTATTTAATAGAATAATCAAAGAAAAATGAACTAATCATTTACTGTTTTTAACTTATACATTTTAGATGCCCCTTATTCAATGAAAAATTACTAGAATAGTTTTCTTAGAATTATGAACTTGAAGATAAAGCAGAGTTTTGTCTCAAAGCAAAAGACATGATTTCACGTTAACTAGAAATGTAGGGAGTGTTATGAGGAGCCGTGGAATCCCGAGGGCTCTGTGCGGAGGTCTCCTCTAACACGGCTCATGGGTTCACGTGGGCTACAATTAAGGGGAGATGGGAGCAAAAGCAGCATAGTTTACTTCCCGGAAATCTACACGTAAGTTCTGTCCTTATGCAAAGCTACATTAAGAAAAGAAAAATATCTCCTGTCCGAATCTTTTCTTTTCTGCAGTCAATCAGTCTGGGATAGGTAGTAGTATCTGGGTTTGTTTGTTTGTTTGTTTCTCCTGCAGTTTTTGATACTGGAAATGGAACCCAGGACCTTAAGCTGAGCTGCATCCCCAGAGCCCCTTTTAATTTTGAGACAGGATCTGATTCCGAACCTAGACGGGGTGAGGGGAGTCACAGTCCTCCTGCTTCAGCCTCCCAGATCACCAGCACCCTGGCGAGAGCCAGCGCAACACTGGCAGCTGGCACTGCCCACCTCTGGGTGCCACAGGGCTGTGCTGACTTACACGGACCCCGCACATCGCTCACCTGCTGCCGTGCTTCTCTCCCACAGCCATCTCCTGTGGGCACCCTGGGGTCCCCGCCAACGCCGTGCTGACTGGGGAGCGGTTCACCTACGGAGCCACGGTGCAGTACTCCTGCGAAGGAGGTCAGAGCCTCATGGGCAACGGCACCAGAGTCTGCCAGGAGGACAGCCACTGGAGCGGGTCCCTGCCCCACTGCTCAGGTGAGGGCTGGTGTGGCAGCAACGGAGCAGGCAGTCTCGCAGTGACTTCTGCCCAGCGCTGTGCTTACCATGCTCCCTGGTGCCCGCTCTGTGCGTCGGAATCAGCGTCGCCCTTACCATCGGCACTGCACAGAGAGCCTCCACCACAGCCCTGTCCTCGCCACCTCGGTTCCACCTCGGTCCCTCTCGAGGGCGCTTCTTCCCTTATCTCAGTCTTACCCTGTTTGCTGTTCTGTTCGCGTGTGTGCATGTGTGTGCATGTGTGTGTGCACACGCCCATGCGAGTGCGCTTGTGTGTGGGATTCTTCTCAGTTCTTGAGTTTCACCACTTCTAGCATCAGTAATTACATTAACACAGTTTGAAAACTCTTCATAATCATCCCACTATAAAAATGCTCTGTGATAAGGTCCATTGCGCCGGGAACTCGGGCAAACTTGTGACCCGTCGGCCTCTCCCGTGATGCTGTGTGTGCCCTCACCCGTCTGGTTGCCGTCGACTCTCCCCTTCCTCGTCTTGAACCCAGAGCTGCGGAAGCCCATCTGTCTGGAGCCGTTTCACGCAGCGCCGCACTGTCCGTGTGCTCCACTCCACAGGAAGCAGCCCCGGGTTCTGTGGGGACCCAGGGACCCCTGCACACGGCTCCCGCCTTGGGGAGGAGGTGAAGACCAAGAGTCTCCTGCGCTTCTCCTGCGAGATGGGCTACCAGCTGCGGGGCTCCGCGGAGCGCACGTGCCTGCCCAACGGGTCCTGGTCGGGCATGCAGCCCGTGTGCGAGGGTGAGTGTCTCGGCCTTGTTCCACCCTGACCCCCAAGCAGTTAGTGCAGCCCAGAGGCACTTGGAATTCTCCCAAGATCTGTAAGTAAGTGTCATCAGAGATCGTGCCCCTGGTTATGTATTTTCCTGTCTGTTCTCAATGTCCCACAACACAGCTCCTTACAGCACGTCTGGAGGTGCCTAGTGCTGCCAGGGGATCTCTGTGCAGTTGTGCCTGGTTTTGTGAGCAAATTAAGGAGCCCAGGGCAGTGAGCAGGGGCAGCACATGTCAGCCAGTGGGATCCGAGGGCCGAGTGGTCCCGTCCACACTGGTCTCTCAGCCTTCGCTCCTGACCTCTGGTTCACCAAGGACGCCAGGTTGTGTTGTAGGTAACCCTGCGCAGCAGTGAGAGGCGGGGTAGGAGTTGGGTGCCAGGGAGCAGTGGTGAACCCTGTGGGTACGTGTGGTGTTGCGCTGGTACCAGCAGTGTCTGAGGCAGAGGAGAGTGTGGTGTGGTTGAGGACGCGTGTCTGGAGTTCAGAAGAAACTTTCAGAATCCAGATGGGTAAGACTTGCAATGTCAGAAACCTTTGCAAACAAAGGCTAATTTTTAGTCTATAAAGATGACACAGTTACTTAAATGTGTATCTGTATATGGAACACTCTCCACATCACAAACACAGAAATTCTGGCCTACAGAAGAGGCTCAGAGGCTGTCACAGCGGTGCCTTGGCTGCTGTGGGAGTGTCTGCCGTGTCTCCCGCCCCGGACGCTGCCCAGGATTACACTGTCCTCTTGAGCTCCCTCCTCCGCATCAACTAAAATACCACACCTGGTAGGAATCTTGAACACACTATGAAACAGTGGGCGAGTTTGTGTTCATGAAAGAAAAACACTGACAACATTCCCAAAGATCAAGTAATTTATATTCTTGCTTCATGTTTTATATTTATGTGTCTTCGTATATTTCTATCAGATCGTATCTGCTATCATTAGCAGTCTAATTTTTGATCACAAGCTCCTTAACTTAGTATTTCAAAAGGCCATATCTCATGAAATTTTTTACATAAGCCACAACATTTCATTTTATTTGAATTGAGCAACTTTTACTCTTTTTCCTGTGATATTTGGATAAAGCATAAGTTTGACTCAAGTAATGGAAATGTGGTAATGAAAAACACAATAGCATGAACCGCAAGTGAACTCACTAGCACAGTGAGTGTCTGAGATTCCGGAACAGGCCGGTGGCATGCAGTGCGCCCAGTCTGACGGCCTCTGTGATGCCTGTCATCTCTGTACTGCTGCCAGAGTCTCTGTCGCCAAAGCACTTCACTTGGAGCGGTCACTGGTGCACCTCGAAGTGCAGGGATTCTCCTGTGTTGAGTAGTAGCTGGAGTCTTTCTAGCGTTGCACACTTTCAAGCTGCATGGGCCATTATGAAGAAGAAAATGCATCTCAGAGAAGTATAGCAACATTTTTTATAAATCAGGTAGAATACAAGTATGTTTTATCAAAAGGACTCCCATTAACCAAGTGTTCTTGAAGAGAGAGAGTGTATTTAAAAATAACAAAAATAGGAGATCAGTGAGAGCAGAGGATTTAGCTCAGTGGTTCTGCACTTGTCTTGCATTCGCAAGGTCCTGGGATCGATCCCTGGTACCCACATGCAACAATGTCGGGCATGGAGAATCATGCCCATCAGCAATCAGTACCACATACTACAATGCTAAGTGTGGTGGTTCACACCTGTAATCCCAGCACTTGGAAGGCAGAGGCAGGAGGATTGCTGTGTTTGAGGCTGAGTTCAGGACCAGCCTGAACTACAAAGCGAGATCTTATCTCAAAAAACTAAATAAAAAAATATAGGAGAGCATAGAATATGGTGAAATTTTAAAAGCCAGTGTTTAAAACATTTTCTCTTCTAGAGACTCTCAGTATAATCTCTTGTTTAATTCCATTTCTCTTGTTTTATGATGTGACATCCAACATTGGTATAAAATATATACATTGATGTAATTCCCCTTCATATTCCAACTACCAATGGGAAAAGGGGAAAGGAAAAATTTAATTGTGAATTTTACTTTGTAGAAGACAAGATTTTTCTGCATTCCTTCTAGTGTCACTAAAGGAAATTTTCTCACAGTTAAGATGGCATTATTATAGGGGCTGGGGATTTAGCTCAGTGGTTCCAGAGCCTGTCTTGCAAGCGCAAGGACCCAGGTTCAATCCCCCGGTAACCACATACCATACTGGACGTGGAGACTCACTCCCAGCAGCAACCAGTACCACATACCACCGTGCCGGGTGTGGTGGCTCACGCCTGTAATCCCAGCACTCGGGAGGCAGAGGCAGGAGGATTGCTATGAGTTTGAGGCTGAGCTCAGGGCCAGCCTGAACCATAAAGCGAGACCCTGTTTCAAAAAAAAAAAAAAACCTAAAAAAAAAGATGGCATTATTATAATAGATATTCCCTGGAATATCTTTCACCAGATATATGATTAATTTTAGTACTGGACCTTCCTAAGTGACTTTTAAAGATTTATGCATAGATTTTTCAATAGCAAATACAGTTAGAATGTATCACAAAACATCCACATCCTGGGTAGATGGGTGCCAATGTTTTTCTGTGCAGACATTTGAAGAGACATGTGCACAGCACCTACTGCACAGGAAGTAGTGAACAAAGGCCTCTTGGACGCACAGTCCAACAGCCCGCTGTGCTCTGTATGAAGTTAGCAATTTATATCGCAGTTCTCATGAGTCTTTCAACATAAAAGCCCTGTGTAACATTTGCTTCTGGATAGGTAGATATTCCTCAACTCATGTAGCAACAGGAAACATGACAGGCCTCTGTTAGAAAGATTGGACCCAGATTCCTGAGGAAGAAAGAGGTGTGGATGATTAACTCTGTCTTCCTTGTCCAGACGCACCAGCTTGTGTGCTGAGGGTTAGGTTTTCAAGGCAGACCCAGCTCGGCTGGAGTGTAAGTACATTCCCCAGTGTAGTAAGCCAGGAAACCTCCTAAACCTACAAGTATAATGACTTACAAATGCTCCACAAATTGCGCAGGCTGCTGTCTTTCCTATCTTTAGGATAAGTGTGTTTTTGTTCTCAAGGCTGGTTTTGAAGAAAGAGCAACTAGCTACTCAGAAGTGTGTCCAGTTGTTTCTGTCCAGCCGGTTGCATGATGATTCCTTGTTATGAAAACCCAGCAAGGCCACATTCCTTACTGTCTGCCTATTCCCCATAGTTGTGAGGAGTTAAAGAAACAATATCACAATCATTCCAGTAACTAGACCCAACTTAAAAGAGCAAGAGGGCAGGAGGAATTGTGTTTACCGCCTTGGAGTATTCCAGCAGCATCAGAAGGGCCTTAGCCCCCGGCCAAGGACACCTACCCACCCTTCCAAGCCAGCTATGGGCTTCATTACCTGAGACCTCACTGCCCGGATGTGACAGCGAGATGCTTCAGAGAGAAATGCAAAATGCACTTGGTCAGAGCCCAGGAGCACAGCTGCAAGTCGATCTGGTAACATCAGGGGACCTTCGCACAAACACTTCAACTTAGGTCATTCAAATTCCAGGGGTACTGTTTCTAGGAGTTCTCCTGGACTTGTGACAAGCTTCTGCTTCTCCCGGAGTTTTCAGTCAGCAGGTAGCCAGGGGAGTCTGCCAAGGGGCCTGTGTCGTGTGGGTAAAGTTCTATCTTGGTACAAGCAGGATGCCGCCCTGCGGTGGCAAGTCTCTGCGTCTAAGTCTTTACTCGTGTTTTACTCGGTTTGAAGTAAAGCACTTCAGGTCAGATAACGTGAAAAGGCAATTCACATTTGCAGCCGTTCAATGACTAGATCCATGAGTCTTGGTCAGACACACAAAGGCCATCCACGTAGACCTGCCTGAGCATGTGTCACGATCGTGCACACAGCCTAGCCCGTGCTGTCCGTGGTCACTGGCTGGGCCTGTGAGCTGTCTCTGCCTTCCGCAGCTGTGTCCTGTGGGAATCCTGGCACTCCCACCCACGGCCGCATCGTCAGCAGTGATGGCATCCTCTTCTCCAGCTCCGTCATCTACGCATGCTGGGAGGGCTACAGGACCTCGGGGCTCACCACGCGGCACTGCACGGCCAACGGGACCTGGACGGGCACCGCTCCCGACTGCACACGTCAGTATCCCCGGGGCACAGGCCTCAAAGCCTCATGAGATCTCTTCAGCTGAGAACAGAGTTTGATTCCAAAGGGGAAGAAAATGTATTCAGGGCCATGACTCTGTCCCTCAGTACTTTTAGTCTGTCTTCTGTGTGGGGGATTCAGCTCAGACTCATCACAGTGAGCTCCATCCCCAGCCCTTTTTTTAGGCTGTGTTTTGAGACAGAGTCTCTTTACATTGTTAAGTTGCCTGCACTGGGATCAAATTTGAGACCTCCCTGCCACAGGCTTCCCAAGTACTAGGACTAAAGTGTACACCACCATGCCAAGCTCCTAAGGTGCTAAAATGGTGTTCTCCTCATAACCTTAATACTTGAGGCTACTTTAGCCAGTTAAGGTTAGATATTATGAAGATGGAGCAAAATAGTCAAGATTTTCTCTGTCTGTTGACCATTTCTTCTGCAAAGATGGAAGATGTGTTGTTCAGTGATCACAGCTATGTTTCTGCTCTTAACCAGCAGAGAGAGCGTCTCCAGCAAAGCTATTTAGGGAGAGCCAAGGGGTGGCGGCCAGGGTCTACACAGCCAACCTGCAGTCAGGAGGGCACTGAGGATTCCAAAAGCTGAGGCCCAGGCAGTCAGTGCTAAGCTGTGTCACTGGCTGGGGCTGGGCATCCCCCTGGGTCACAGCTAGTCCTGAGTGGAGACTGGCAGAGGGTGGGGTGTGACTGCAGCCCGCTCCCACTGTGCTGACTGCACAGCTCTCTGGCTCTGTCCTGCTGCTAGTTATCAGCTGTGGAGATCCAGGCACACTGCCCAACGGTGTCCAGTTTGGAACTGATTTCACCTTCAACAAGACCGTGAGCTACCAGTGTAACCCCGGCTACCTGATGGAACCCGCCACGGCGTCTACCATCCACTGTACCAAAGATGGCACCTGGAACCAGAGCAAGCCGGCCTGCAAAGGTGGCGGCCCTTTCATTTTGAAATAACTGATGAGTACAGAAGTCTTCACAGATCTGGGTTTTATTTCATTTTGTAATCATCCACACAGCATTTCCTGGAGCTAGGGGTTCCAGGAACTCCTGTGGACCCATTTTTAAACACTAAGTCACTCTCCTTTCCCTCATATGTCAAGGTCAGTTTTGAAGGTGGGAAAACTGGGACCCAGAAAAGCGTAGCAACAGCTCAGGACCCCAGAGCAGCAGCGGAAGCAGGGCTTGAGTGGCCTGTGTCTGACCGCTGGCAGGGGTGTGGGAAGCCACAGCCGTGGCATGTTGGTGACGGGGCAGCAGCAGGTGGCGTAGCACCACAGGCAAACAGAACCATATGGCTGCAGAGGCCAGATGGGCACCTAGTCGCAGAGATGGCACAGCACTGGGGGTGACTGTCAGCGGCAGGATGCCTTGAGGCTAGATGCCAAGAAAGGAGTTTTCTTGCCAAAGCCCTTTAATAACTTTTGCATTACAAACACTCGTGTAGACATTCGTAATGCAGGAAAACTCAGGCAGGAGCGTGGGTGGGGAGCGTGGCAGCCAGGGCACAGTGTGATGCCCCACTCTTTCTCTCCCCACAGCGGTCCTGTGCAGCCAGCCCCCACCTGTGCCCAATGGGAAGGCAGAGGGTACTGATTTCCACTGGGGCTCCAGCATCAGTTACAGCTGTGCGGACGGCTACCAGCTGTCCCACTCAGCCATCCTCTCCTGTGAAGGGCATGGAGTGTGGAAAGGAGAGGTCCCCCAATGCCTGCGTAAGTTCTACAGCAGCCCTGTTGTGCTGGTGCAGATGAGCCATCGCTGCCCATCCCAGGGTCACAGTGCCATCACAGTGCCAGGGGTGTGTCATCACATCAAATCCAAGAGGAGACATGACCCAGAGTGCGGGGGTGCTTATGCTTTTATAAACTATTACAGTGAAAGACACAGAGCCTTCATCCCCTGAGAATCCACCCTCGCACTGTGCATGCACACCCACGCTGCTTGTCCCTTTCGCAGCAGTTCTGAATCCTCTGGCCTCATGTCTTTGGTTGTGCTGTCATGTCCTGAATGCATACAAAACATTTCTCTTTCACGGTCATTTTGACTTTGATGAAGAGCCAGAAGTTACATGGGGCCAACCTGATGAATTCGATGGATCGGACACACAGAGATGTTTCTATTACCATATCTTTCCATTCAGTATGGCTTGGCAGCAGCATTCACTGTAGTTTTGATCACACCTTACAAAGACACTTACAAAAGAGGATTCCAGAAAGTGGCAAGAAAGATAGGGTCCTGCCCCCAAAGGTTTGAGGTAAAGGAAAGCCTTTCGCGGGAACTAACAGCAATATGTTCTTTAAGAATCTTTCATACTTAAACACACCCGATATGTTTTCATCAGCCCTGCAGGTAAATTCTGACCAGGGCGTGCATCACCCAAGGGCTGACGCTCTCCTCTCGGCCACTTGTGTTCACTAGTCAAGTCTGAAGAGTTCACACAACTAGGTGCCGAGTCCAGTAGGTCAAGGTGTACAGCGCACTCACCACTGAGGTATTTCTGTTGATCCCATAGCCGTGTACTGTGGAGACCCCGGGATCCCAGCCGAAGGACGCATCAGTGGAAAGAGCTTCACCTTCAAGTCTGAGGTCTTCTTCCAGTGCAAGGTGCCCTTCATCCTGGTGGGGTCATCTCGGAGAACGTGCCAAGCTGACGGCACCTGGAGCGGCATTCAGCCCACCTGCATAGGTAATGTTGGTGTTTTAGTTGTTGTCTAGTTGCCAGGATAAGATACATGACACCCACAGCTTAATTACAGAAGGAGAGCTTTATCTTGGCTCACAGTCTGCAGAGTTTTCAGTTCATAGATGGACGGTTTCAGGACAGGATGGCATAGCAGAGGACCTCGTGGCACACCATAGGAGAAACAGCTCGTGGCATAGCAGACGGGAAGCAGAGAGATCAGGGAGGAGGAGGGAGACAGACCCTGGCTGGCCACGCCCCGGTGACAGCCTCCTCCCACCAGGCTCCGCCTCCCAACATCATACCAGATGTAAACCCATCAGTGGATTAACCCATCGATGAACATGAACCCCCGTCACCCAGTCACAGCCCGAACCCACTTTGGGGGACATGCAGATACAAACCGAAGCAGAGGATGGTGTAGCCAGGCCATGTTCAAGTTCTTCCCAGTAAGGACATCTCACTCCTGATAGGACCATCTGGTGTGATGCAGACAGTGTCCTGGGTAAGGTGCTGCTCTGAGCAGACAGGCCGCCCTCACCTCTGCACACTGGCTGGGGCTGAGTTACAGGTCCTGCCCCCAAAGGCTCCTCCTGAGGCCCCCTCGCACCGGGTCTGCTGCTGCAGCTGCATCCTGGGCTGTTCCCTGAACATCTGCAGTAAAAAGCCACGGTTCACAGGCCTGGTTATTTTGCAAGAAATTAAATGATATCTGCTTAAAAAATAGCATAGAAATAATCTCACCACAGCCTTTTTGAAAATCCAAGAAAGGTTGAGTCACTTGATTTAAACACTGCCATGTGAGATATATCCTCTGTTGCAAACATTTCCTCAAATAGATTGGTTACTCTAGAAAACAAATGCTAAATAATTACCCTTTTGCTTTTCTGTGAGCAGCAGTGATGCAGTCCTGCCTGCCCTCGTTGGCTCACATCCTATAGCTTTGAGAAATGTCCCTGTTGGCACACCATACACTTCCACTCAGACCATTAGATATGCCTCTCACTTTGAAATCTTGAGAAAAATTTATCCAAGAAATACGTCCAAGATGAGCATAAGCGATCACTGTTCACTAAGTTTTTATAAGCCAGAATATCATTATAGGTATTAACTGATCACACTGTAAGATCAACCAACTAGTTACCGATGGAGGGACCCTAATCAACAACTTATGTGGATAAGTATGTGCAAATCCATTTAGAGCCTAGTAAACACAAAGCATTCATTGCTGAAGACGTCTGCAGAAATGAAAATAGTAATTTACTTTTAACATTCATGAAATAGCTGGCTTACTTGTCAAAACATTATTCTCAATTTTGCAAGGTCTTTTAATAGAAATATTACAATGTTTTCTTTTGATTTCGAATTTCAGATCCTACACATAACACCTGCCCAGACCCTGGTACCCCACACTTTGGGATACAAAACAGCTCCAGAGGATATGAGGTACGTCCCTCTAATACCATGTGTTTTGTTAAAAATATAGGATGGAGTCGATACTTAGGCGTATATGTAGATCTTCCCATGTGATGAGTCTTCGTGTTATATTTTCCCAAAACCACTCAGTGCAGATTTCTACACACAACCTAACTGTGCACACAGGTCAGGCAATGTGTCCCCTTCACCACTCTCCCGGCGTCGGCCTCAGGTTCTCCCGGGACGTGCGCATCCGCGTGCGCTTTCTGTCTCTCGAACTCAGACGGCAACACTCCAGTTGGAGATGCTTGCCACAGCTACACGAGACTCCACTTGAAGACTAGATACAAAGGAAAATGATATAGTTTAAATTCTATAGGAAAAATGAGAGAGAGAGGAAGGGCGGAAAGAGAGGGACAGGGTGCCAAGCTTACTGATGACCCGTGTTCCACGCCTGGCCTCCTTGGGTAGAGCCATGAATTCCTGCGTGGGAGCATCACTTTAGAATGTGCTCTTAATTGTATCAGAATTCTAGTTACTGTTGGACAAATGCTTAGAAATGAAGGCAACGAAGCTTGACGTGAGACGCTCAGACCATTTTAAATAATCAAGCAACCTCGCGGCCCTCTGACAGCATGACTCTAAAACCAAAGGTACATCTGCCCCTTTCAGTATGTGGAATGCAGTGGTTCAGAACAGAACCCTCATCCATCTCATCTCTCAGGAGCGTTACTGTCCCCTCTCTCACTTCGCTCCTGTGTAGGAAGTTCTCATGGGTGTGATTTGCTGAATCTGCTCATTTTATATTATGGCCTTAAATTTCAGGAAAATGCTTTATGACAGAAAGATATTTAATGGCAAATATGTAGGGAAGCTGGACAAGTATCCATGGGGGTCTGTTCTCACTGGATCTTGATTAAAGATGAATCACCCACCATTTGTTTAGGTGCTGTGCCCAAATGTGCCTGAATGTGCCCGGCTGTGCACAGATCAGTCAGTGGAGGTGTCTAGGACAAATCCTGTATCTAGCCTGAGTCACTGTTGGGGAAGTCCCTTATCTCCTCATGATGATGTAAAGCCACAGGCAGGGATGGCAGTACAGTGGGAAGCTCGCCCTGAGGTGAAGGGCATGCCCACCATCCCGGGAAGCTCGCCACAGGTTTCCCTCCCTGTATAACAATTGAGCTGGTTTCGAAGGAGAGATGTGTGTGTCACTCACACAGAGGCAGCCTTTCCAGGATGGAGCGCCCACTCCTGATGTGTCTAGTCCACCAGCTGCGTCCCTGAGCCCACAAACTCCAGGCTGGCCACTGTGCTCGGCTTAGAGCTCATCTGGCCCTGGCACTTGCCTAGGAAGGGCGCCATGCTCTCCCTGCCCATCCTGTGCTCCAGGGCTTCCGAGTGAGGGCTCTGTTCTGAGGAGGTTTGCTGAATGCCGTCCCGGGTGCCAGTCAGTCACTGCCCTGACACGAGTGCGCTTGAAGGTTTTCCTTCTAATCGGAACTTTTCATTGAGTGTGAGGAGGATATCAGAACGATTCAGTACCATCATTCCCCATACTGTGCAGTGGCTCCCCAGACCCAGAGGCTGGAGAGGCATGAAAAGGTCCAGAAGAGGCAGGGCACTGCCGGACTCTCAGAGCAAGACAGGTTGGCCCGAGTTGTAGACTCTCACTGGTCCAAGGCCAGCTGTGGGGCGCTGTGGGGTCTGGCAGAGCCACCCAGGGAAGAGGCTCCATCTCTGCCTCACCCTCTTCCACAGCTTCTGTCCACCTTGCCTGACCCACTGCTCCAGGGGAAGGGCAATGGCTAACCTTGGGGCCTCAACCCAGGACTGAGCTCAGCTCACTCTCTCAGACGCATGTTACAGGCCACTGGAAATTTCCTCCACAGCCCTCCATTAGTCAGCACCTTTGGCAAAGGGCACACAGACAACAGCAGCTCACCATGGTAACAGTGGCAGCCGGAGCTGAGCAGCGCCTGGTGTTCCTCCTAGGATGACAGAGGGGAACCCACAGGAACGGGGTACAAGCAAAGCCTGAGAAGGAAATGGGGGCTCTGGGAGATCCAGCAGGGCAGGCACCTTGGAGACTCGGAGTGTAGCACAGTGCTCACATGGCCATAGCTTGGAAGCAGCAGGCTGACTGACTCTGGAGAGTCCCTTACAGGCAGGCACTGGGGTGGCTGGCCGGGAGCAAAAGTTTCTTCTGGAAAGGCACCAATTGTTCGAAACATATGGAGCAGAATAAAAGAGAGGGAAACAAATAGTTACTCCACAATAGAAAGAGGAAATTCTGAAAGCAAATTGAAAAAGCAAGCTGTGTAAGACAGGGCGCCATCACCCGTGGCTGGGTGTGTTTGCTGAGCCACATGGGTCAGAGAGCAGCATGAGAGCCCCAGTGAGCCGCACCCGGCTCTGACACCCAGGGGTCTCCCCGCAGGTGGGGAGCACCGTCTTCTTCAGATGCAGGAAAGGCTACCACGTGCAGGGCTCCACCACGCGGACCTGCCTGGCCAACCTCACCTGGAGCGGCGTGCAGGCTGAGTGCACACGTGAGTCCTCCCTCGGGGCTTGTTCCATTGGTTCCTAATCTGAAAGCCGGAGTATGTCTCACCTGGTGGCTCCTGGATCGGCAGCTCCAGCAGGGCTGGACACGGCAGCAATGGCGGTCCTCCCAGTGGGCTCCCCTCAGATGTGCAGTGGCCCTTGGGGACCCTGCTCGGGACGGAGCACGTACCACCATTCCTCCCACGGCCTCCTGGGTTGTGTGATGTGTCAGAAGGAGAGCAGTTCTTTAAGACCCTGTTTCTCCTGTGAATTGAAGTGTGTAGGAATTAGTCATTTGCATAATTAAAGACTAGATTTTACTTTGTTTCAATCATGAGAGAAGATTTTCTTGGTTAGCAGATCAGAAATTCCTCTCACTTGCTATTAACTTAGTGAGATAGTATGTCTCTGCTACTTTAACCATAAAATCGGTAGGTAGATAAGAAAAATTATTTAACAGAAAGTTATTATTTTTTGTATTTATCAGTATTATCATCAAGTGTGTAATGTTATTTCAAAGTTGTCATTTCTATACCACTTACCACATATATATGTAGCATGTAGAGCTCACTAGAAACTCACTATGTTGAAAGGTAAATAAAAGGTGAAACATAATAATATATACAGCAATTGCATTCACCATTTTAAAACTTTTATGAACTTGTTTTATAATAATCTGTCAAGTCCTTTATTCCAGACATATATAGAAACTTTTTAATGAGTGAAATTAAGATATAAAATAACTATTACAATTGCCTTTATCCCTAAATTATACTTTTAAAGAGTCTACATTGTGTATTTAAATTTTTCATATATATAATATTTTTTACCACTCACTCAAGTGATCCCTGAAGCCACTTATGCTGCCTAATGCACCCTAAATTAGGGTGTATTTGAAAATGTCATGTCCATGTGTCGGCTGATATGATCGGCCGCTGACGCAAGGTCAGCAAGCGCACTGTGTTCTTGATCGTTTATCAGGCAGGTTCTGTTCCCTTTAAGCCAAGATCTTCATTTTGAATCTTTGCATGTATGCGTGTGTGTTCCATGTATGTATAAGAGCCCTGCCTTCCTGACCACTGCTGAATCCTGTCTTGTATTCACCCCTTCAGCTCAGCTCACACATTAACACTGTAGTGAACGAGGTCTCAGCTCTTTGTAATGGAGTCAATGTTGTTTTGCAGCTCACGCCTGCAGGCAGCCAGAAACGCCAGCACACGCAGATGTGAGAGCCATCGACCTGCCCACGTTTGGCTACACCCTGGTGTACACCTGCCATCCCGGGTTTTTCCTTGCGGGTGGATCTGAACACAGGACATGTAAAGCAGACATGAAATGGACGGGGAAGTCCCCTGTGTGTAAAAGTAAGTCACTGGAGCAGGGGGGAGCACACGCCCCAGGTGAGGGCAGTGCTGCTTGCCTCGGGGCAGCAGGCAGGCCTGAGACCAGGCACAAGTTGGGCGGTGGCCGCACGCTGTCTGCACACGCTCCGTATACACGCACTGTATACAGTGAGGCATCTGACACTGGGCCCAGCTAAGTGGGTACTGGACTGTGCTAGCCACATCCTAACCCAAAAAGAAAAACCATTTGGTTGAAAAAAAATAGCATTCTGAGTTAAAACAAAAATAGTATAACATATATTTTCAAAAGTATATTCCTTAAAAATGAAAATGAATACATAAATACCACCAAGTATCTGAAAATATATAAATTAAACTACCTGTATTATTTTTAAGACCACAAGCTGCAGAACATAAATTCACGTGTTCTTGAAGTTGATTCTTTTCTAAATTGCAAAAGCAACTAGCATGGTGATGATGTGTCAGTTACTCACCAGTCTGTGTGTTTACGAATGAGAGTGACACGCCGAGGTCAGGCTGCACGGGACAGCCTCTCAGCCCCACCCCACAGAGGCGGCACACGCGGGCTGTCCGCGAGTGAGCAGAGCATGGAGAAGGCAGAGACTTGACTTCAGCTCTGGGCTCTGGAGCTGCACAGTTCTCAAGTTAAGCAATTTTTACACACAGTTTTTTCTTGCCCTTCCCCACTGGGAGTAGAAGAATATAAACTGTAAAACATAATACTCTACAGAAACTTGATCTAAATCTATGAAAGTTAAGAGATTATGAATTAAGCCTCTGTTATGAGACAAACAGAACCTGCGCAGACACCTGATGCTGCCCAGGCTTAGCCTGGACTGAGGGCGGAAGCCGGGGCGCCAGCGCCTTCCCCGGGCATCCCTGTCCCTCCGAGGGCGGAAGCCGGGGTGCCGGCGCCTTCCCCGGGGGTCCCTCCCAGCAAGGCAGCAGGTCCTTGGCAGGACAACACCCTTATTTGCAAGGCTCTCTGTTGTAGCACCGTCTGTGAGGCACACGCTGCCAGGATGCCCCTGGGGCACACCCAGGAGCAGCGCCCTGACAGGAGGGACTCTCGCTGCGGATCTGAGGGTTTAATGTATTTACATATCACATTCGGATTTTGTAGGTTTAAAAAATCTGGAGAACGGAAAATTGCTTCAAATTGAAGTTTTTCTACTTTATTCAAAAATTGTTTTTGAAAATGATAATTTGTCTTTTTACTTGTAGGTAAAGGAGTGAGAGAAGTTAATGAAACAGTTACTAAAACTCCAGGTTTGTATACCAGAACAGTTATAGATTTCAATTATAATGAAGTGGCTTTTTCTCTGCGATTCTCTGCACAACGAAACAATTTTTAGCCTTTGGATTTCTTAATCCATTCATCCATGGCAGGAGTGAGCCTTTCAGGCCTTGGTTTCTTGGACTATGGAATTCTAGGGAGGAAATCACGCAGGAGCTGAGCCCTGGGACCGATTGGTCACCGTGCACCGTACTGTGCCCTGGGCGGTAGGGGCAGAAGGGACAGAGAAGCCCAGTGTGGTATGACGGAGAGCCTTCTAAATAGGGTTGCAGTCCCTCCTGCCACGTGAGGAGCAGCCGGGGCCCGGCAGTGCCTGCTGTCTTTTGCGCAATTCAGCTGTGACATTTCCACCCATTTTCGACTGTCAGTGTTTCCGGTGTCCTAAAAAGTGCTGGCATTGACCCACGAGTCTGTAAGGCTCTTGCTAAAGGCGTCCGAAGGGTGACGCCCTTCTCCTAAGGAGAATTCCTTACTAGAATTCATTTGGCATAAAGGATCCATGGAATGAGTTTGAACACTACTTAAGGAATGGAATGCATCCCTAGATTTTATTAAGACAACTTTCTTTTTTTAAACCAGAAGTAGTAAGATTTATAAATAAATGAGGCTACTTGACTAGCATTTTTTCTTATTCAGGTTTTAGCCTGGGATTCTTAGATGTAAAGCTCTATTTTCTCATCAATATGGGAAACATATTTGCAATGCTATTAATTCAGAATGCTGTGTTATGCATGTAATTCTTCGATGGGCAAAGCCTACTGGCACAATTATAAAAGTCTCCCCCGTATACACAGTGAGGGATAAAAATTGTTTTTATATTCATGAAACATTTTCCTTAAAAATTACTAAAAACAAATGACAGCAATCTTTACTCTATCCAGGCTACACATTGTTCAGTAGGAGGAAACATGTTTGTTTTGATATTGTATTTCCTTTTCTGTTTTCATTTGCCACTTTCCTATTTAAGACATGCAATATTTGCACATGCTTCGTCTCAGCCCATGCACTGTCCTCTGTATCTTTCCTGCCTCTGTTGTGAGGAAACAGTTCATTAGATGTGGCTCCTTGTCACTGTGCTGTGTTCTGACACAGCCCAGCGGTGCGTTGCCGCCTGACACTCGCCTGCTGCCCACACTCACTGGGCTGCCGAGGACCCGAGGCTCCCGGGACTGGAATCATGCTCTAAATCAGTGATGCTGTGGCTCCTTGGTGTGGCGGCCCAGCCCTGCGGGCACAGGCGTGAGATTCAGCCATGGCAGCACAAGCTCTGAGATCTTTACCTGTATGCATGTTCTCATCAGGCAAAGCAGATCAGAGAAGTTAGTGACTGTTGCCTCCAAATGCAGCATTTTATTTTTTTTTAATTTTTTTATCTTTATTGGTACATTAAATATACACATTATGATTGCACTCCATAATAGGGATGTGTACACAATCTTATACACAATTTGTATAAGACACAACTTAATTCTCATTTTTTCCCATAGCCCTACCCACCCTACCACCTCCCCCATATACATAAAATTTGTTTCCTTACTTTTTTGTTACAATCTCAACATTGTCCCCTTTCACCTTATTTTACATTGAGCATTTTCTATTTCACAATATATAACATACAATGCTAGGACTCATTTAGTTGGGAGTCTCCATCCCACTGAGGGCTCCCCTGGCTGCCTGTGGTAAACAGAAGTGTCTGACAGCAAGCTAGTGCCTTCCATGTCAGTTATGTGTCAGCCAGTTTATCTAATTACTTTCACCATCTTCATCAGCCAACTGGGGCTACTCAGAGGCGTGGGAAGCCCTGTCCTTCCTGGACAGCCAGTGGGCTGGCTGAGTCTTCAGGGTGGAGTTGGTGCACAGAGACAGGGACGACATCAAGCAGGACAAGGTGTGTGGCCAGGGGGCACGGGGCCATGACGTCAGCACTGCCTCTGCGTCGCACGACCTAAAAACACACAAGGGTGCAACAAATCTTCCTTTTTACCTCCCAAGCCAGTGTCCTGACCTACCCTAGTTACAGAGGATCGTGTCTAAGGTTTACATGCTCAAGTGGCAGGAAGTGGAACTAGTGATTCAATGGAACCAGTGATTTCATTTGCACATCATACTGTGCACCTCAAATTAATATTGTGCAAATATCTGCATTCTATACACAATTATTAGCAGACATGTGAAAAGCACAATGACTACTGTTCATAAGTTAGTGAATGCAAGAGAAATACCTCTGTCATGGGCTCAGTCCTGCCCCAAAGGAATCTTGCATTTTGTGAAGATCTCATGCCTCTCCTGTCTCAACTTAAGAGGCACAGAAAAAAGAGGTGGCTCCAGTCCTGTGCCCCTAAACTGGAACTGAGCTTATGAGGACCAGAGCTGCTGACTGCTGACTTGCCTCATCCTCAGAGCACTCTGCCTCGCAAGTGTGCTCTGGGTGTCCATGAGCTGTCCCTGGAGAGCTCAGGGCTCAGTCTGACATCTCTCCTCTGGAGCATGACAAACGCAAACACACTCACAGAACCTGCTGCTCATGCCTCAGGCCTGGCAGACCTGTGGCCCTCTAATATACATTCCGAGCAAGGCACAGATGTGCTCAGGCACGCCAGGGTCATTGTCCTGCGTGCCCCCTCAACTCTCCCACACCCAAGAGGGGCCAGGGCTCCGGGCTCTCTGCGTCCCTGCAGTGGGGCGTGAGTACCTCTGAGCAGTGCTGTGCTTGCTGCAGCTGAAGCTGTCCACAGTCGGCCCTGTGTGTGCTAACGTCCCTCTGTCCCCTGCTTCCCACAGTTCCTTCTGATGTATTCTTCGTCAATTCGGTGTGGAAGGGGTATTATGAATATCTAGGCAAGAGACAGCCTGCGACTCTGACCGTGGACTGGTTCAACGCAACCAACAGCAAGGTGAATGCGACCTTCACGACAGTCCCACAGGTGCAGCTAGACCTGACAGGTAGGTCCCGCTCTTTCCCCCGGGGTCCCTCACTCCTGCTTTGTGACCAAGGCACCACTTGGTACCTTCTACAGCTGTGGGGCTCGGAGTCCTGTGCACCTTCTGGCATCTGGAGAGCCAGAAAGGTGAGTGAATTTCCCTCGGATCCTGTGTGTGCCGCTGAACTGAGAGTCTGGCGTTATGTTCAGACACTCTGTCCCCAAAATGTTCTTCCAGCGCTCTTGCTTCCCATGTGATTTCCTCATGAATCAATAGCGTGGCGGTGCTCACACTCAAACAGGCTCGGCTCATGTGGCAGATCTATGCCCCACATGCATCAGCGGTGGCGGAGCCTGCACAATCCTATATAATTCCTGTAAGTTCTCTCATTGTAAATTGTAATAAACTTTTGGAAAGAGGAACAGAAAGACAGTTTGAGAAAATCAAATAACTTTCCAAAGGCTGCATCATTTGCAGAGGAGAGATTTGAACTCATTACTGGACTCTTGAGCCCATTCTAGTGACTGAGAAGCACACAACTTCGTGTCTTTTGAGTGAATTTTAAAAACACCACACATCTTGAGGCTACACAGTACTTCCCTAAGTCACCCTAGGCTCACCCTAGACACAGCCCTGGGCCTAAGGGGGGAGAAGGCTGGAGCCCACCCAGTCTGACGAGAGGCACACAGCTGTGTGGACGTCAGGACACTGCAGCCTCCGCCTGGCCTTGCTGCCTGTGTGGATAGGAGCCTGAGGCCGTGGCTCGCACCCTCCCCGGGAAAGCGAGCCTCCCCCTTACTGGTGCAGCTGTGCCCTCAGACGCCAGGTCTCTGCGGGAACGTGACATGCAGCCAGGCACGAGGACGAGCTAGGGAGCTTTGTCAGTGTTTACATCCCTCGGTTTCACCCAAATGGGTTGGACGCTTCTCATCAGGGACCAGAGCTCTGTTTTCCCTAAAGAAAATATTGCCTGGGGCCGGGGAGTTAGCTCAGTGGTTCCGGCGCCTGTCTTGCAAGCACAAGGACACGGGTTCGATTCCCCGGTAACCACATAACAATACTGGGTGTGGAGACCCACACCCAGCAGCAACCAGTACCACATACCACAGTGCCAGGCGTGGTGGCTCACGCCTGTAATCCCAGCACTTGGGAGGCAGAGGCAGGAGGATTGTGTTGTGAGTTGGAGGCTGAGCTCAGGGCCAGCCTGAACCACAAAGTGAGACCCTGTCTCAAAAAAAACCTAAAAAAAACAAGAAAATATTGCCTGGGGCTTCAGCGCAGTAGCTCCAAGGGTTCCCATGTGCACCTGAGAGGTGTGGGAAGAGAGAGCGGCCTGTGCAGCGCCAGCTGGGTACAGGCCTTTGGGTGACCTCAGCGAGGAGGGGGCAGTCGAGCTCTTCTCATGCCTGCTGCAGCATTCTGTGGGTGCTGCCACCTGACCCAGGAGAAATCCCCCAGAAGGCCCAGTGACTCCCTCTGTCTGTGGCTGCAGAACCTGGGCAGGGGTTGCACAGGTCTGAAGGTGCCCAGATCAGGAGCGGGAGGATAGGCACGGGCATCTGCCCTGGCGTCCTGGAGCCCTGGCAACACCTCCTGTCTGGGCAGCTGGTTCCCTCCTCTGTCGGCAGGAAAACTTCCTGATTCTCTGCACTGGGCCAGGTGATCGAGCTCCTGCCCTGTTGCCTAGCCCTGCACATCTTGCTGTCCCTATGCGTGGCACACAGTGGGCACAGCACTGTGTCCAGTATCTGCTGTTGGCTTATTTGTTCAGCCCCTTTGTGCAGAGCGACCCAAGGGCCCTCACCCCCAAGTGTACACACAGGCCCTCCCGGGGCCCCTTCACCTGCAGCTCCCCTGAAGTGCACTAGCAGGTGCTACCGTGGCCCACGCTGCGCCCTGCAGTAGCCTGGAGTGCTGGCCTGCTGCCCTGCTGGTGCCATTGGCAGGTCCTACATACACAGCTGTGTTTGAGTTCTGGTATCGATCTGCTTTTCCCACACGCTCCTGTCCTCAGAAGTAGATAAAACCCGAAGCGAAGTGCGGGGTCTTCTCAATGCAGAGGAGAACCCGGCCTCCCTCCTCCTCCTGTGGGTGAGGATCTGCACGAGACGCATCCACACCACTCAAGACAGGCTGTGCCTAGCTGGGTGAGGGGTGCTCAAGTGGCATGCAGGACTGCAAGGAATGAGCTCCCTGGGTCTCCAGGCTGGAGCAGCAGGGATTGACGGCTGTGACCTTTCCTCAGGGGTCTACAAGAAGGAAGAAGCTCACTTACTGCTGAAAGCCTTTCAGATGAAAGGCCAGACAGACGTCTTCGTGAGCAAGTTTGAGAGCGACAGCTGGGGCCTGGATGGCTACGTAAGTAACAGCAATGGCCCCAGGCCGCACAGGGGTTTCTTGCTGTCTGTGGTCACAGTGGCTGCGTGATTCTGGGGGTCCCAGGCAGAGCAGGCTCACGGCCCTGGGGGACTCGTGACCCGGCAGCACAGGTCAGTATCACTCTCGCCAGAGCAGAGCAAGTCCAACGTGAGAGCTAAAGCCGCGAGGGCGCGGGGGCCGCTGCTGCAGGTTCCGGCTCCGCGCTGGCTGCAACCACAACGTGCATCTCAGCCACGGAGCGGTGCGGCCTCAGGAAAAACACCAGAAGCTTCATAGCCCCCATGATGCGGGCAGTGGACGCTCCGCTAGTGTCTTCACTAAGGTCACCCGCGCAACTCCCTCCCGCAGGCGCGCAGGCTGGGGCGGTGGCACACGGGGAACGGGCAGAGTGCGGTGCTGAGTAACCCGAGTGGCAGCCGCCACGTGCTGTGCAGCAAATGTGCTGCCACACTGGAGCGTCCTCCTGAGCTCCTTGAAGCCCGCCTCTGTTGTCCGGCTTTCCGCACTGGGAGAGTCACCCACGGAGTCCGGATCCGCGAAAGCCGACCTGAGCCCCAGCTCATCCCTCCCTCTCCTTGTTCCTGTGCACCAGGTGTCCTCGGGACCGGAGAGAGGCGGCTTCACTTTTCAAGGGGACGTACATGGAAAGGACTTTGGGAAATTCAAGCTGGAAAGGCAAGGTGAGCCGCACTCGTGACCTTGTAAAGCGGATCAGTGTGGCCATCAGATGACCCTGCTGGGGGACAGAAGGCATGTGTAGCCCCAAAAGAAACGGGCAGAGTGGCAGGAAGGATGGAGGGTTTCAGAACTGAGAGAACAGCAGTCCTTTGGAAAGAAAATAGACAAAACTAGAAATAATCTAATGAATGTATAACAATGTCCCTTCACTATACCAGGAAAAGATAATTAAAATAAGGGTGAAAACCTTATTAATTTAACAGAGTTAAATTTAAAAATTAGTAAACAACAGTACTTTAAAAATTTTAAAACATAATTAAAAGTGATAAATAAACCTGTGAAAAGATTTCAAACACACATCAAAGTAACAAACAGCATTTCCAGCTATTGGCATGGCACCATTTACAGAACAGTTCCGTCTTGAGGGCCTCAGCCGCGGGCTGGAATTTTGTGGTGGCCACACAGACACCTACAGCTTTGCAGTCAATTACCTGCTCTTTAATTTTTTTAATCAGATAAAAGGGAAAACTGCTCTCTGAAATAATCAGGGAAGTTTATCTCAAGACTGGCGAGTATTTGAGGTCACATACACCTGCCGCACCTCTGTGGTGGAAGAACTGCTTCTGTGAAGGAAGCGATGACTCACTTGAGTTGCTGAGTTATGGGGCCAAGGCCCGTCCATGGCATGGAGAGATATCTGTAGCCTGGCTGAGGGAGAAGCGCCCTGTAGACAGAGACACCCCCTCCCCACCTTCTCTGTATCCTTTCCATGGCTGCATTTTATCTTAGGAGTACAGAAGGAGATGCCCCTCTCCTGTGCTGGGCACCATAAGCACAGTGGATGTGGACAGAAATGCTTCACGTGCCCAGAGCAAGCTCTGCCCCATCTTTCAACCATGTAACAACAACCGAGGTTGGCACTGAACATTCCAAAGTGGCTCACGAACGTTGGGACACTGCCTACATCACAAACATTTTGTAATCACCACGCTCCTGCATGCTGGATTCCTTTACGCTTCAGCCTCGGAGTGCTGTGTGCATGTGGCTTCATGAAGAAGGTACAGGCTTTCGTCCCAGGGCCTTCCAGAGGCACAGGAACCTAGATCCTGCTGTGCTACCCCTGTGGGCACAAGTTGTGTCTGCAGGACTGTTCAGCAACCTGTACATGAACATGTTTTATAAAAATGGAAGACCAGAAGCTCAAAAAAAGGAGTCAGAAATGCCTAACCTTCATCATTCTGAATTTAGCACTATTGGGTAGAAGAACTTATATTATTTCAGCAACAGCTATGCTGATGGATACTTCCGACTGAACCATGTTAGATCAAGTAAAGGCTGAGATAAATCCAGCGGCCAGTGCTAGCCAGAGGAGGCTCTGAGCAGAGTCCCAGTCGCTTGTCCCCTTCTCCCTGTGGTGCCTGCTCTGGTCATTTCCAGACACTCTGTGCATGTGGAAATTTATTCTTCCAATGAAATGACCAGAACAATCACTCTAGTAAAAGAGTATCCGCATTATTCGATCTCTTTCTAATCCCAACAATAACAGCTTGTGTTAACAAGTAATCTTTGTTCTCCTGTGATCAGGAGTTTACTGTCAGGAAAAACAGACTGCTTCACAAAATCATTTGAACCCCAGGCAAGTCTCAAATTCATCGAATGAGGAAACCATGTTTAAGTCACGCTCCAGCAGCCACCATCCATTTAGCAGCGATGGGCAAACCTGTTGTTATGGTTAAAAATAAACCATCTCCTGATTGGCTTCAGTCAGTAGATAAACTGAAAAAAAAGTTGGTTATCATTAAATGAACTCTGAAATCCAGTTAATTTGAAAGACAGGTCTAGTGGAAAACTTGTGTAAGAAAACTGACGTAAATTGGTTCCCCCATTAAAATTGAATGACCCTTCTGCAAAAAGACAGAAAGTCTGTGAAAGTCATGAATTCGACAGCTCACTTGTGTCCTACCTGTACAGAGGCCCTGACTCCACAGTGCTGAGCCAGTTCTGCGTGCAGTGATGGCGTCCAGGAGGCCGAGCTCCTGCACCTTGGGAGCACGTTTGTCGCTGGGCCACATTCACAGGCATGCCGAGCAGCTGTTCACTGCTGAAGGTTAGGGGAGCAAAGGTCAGGCTGCGCCCGTCAGTGTGAGGACCACAGCTGTGTTCACACAAAGACTTGTACACAAAGGTTCATGGCCGCATCGCTTCACTGCCCAAAAGCAGGGACACTCGGTCCCATCAGCAAATGGATAAAGGAAAGGGCAGATCTACCAGGGGCTATCAGTCAGCCCTGAAAAGGAGTAAAACACAGATGTGTGCTCCCCAGCGCGTGCCCGCCACTGACACAGGCTGAGAGCTGACGTCAGGCACAGAAGCCGTCTGGGACATTACCACTCAGGACAGGCAAATGTGCAGAGACAGAAAGGCGACTGGGGGAGAAGTGGCTGCCGAGGGGTTCTGGGTCCTTTGGGGTCCACCTCAGACCTCAGTGATGATCGCATGTCTGTAGATATTCCACAGAACCTTTGCGCTGTGAGCACAATGACATGACCTACACGGTAGAAGCATTTCTTTAGATGAGAACTGGCCAATTAGAGATTGAAAAGCTTAGCCCATCACACTCTCAGGTAAAAGACATACACTGATGACACTAGCGGCAGAGCGGAGAAGGGCTGGTGTCGGGAGGAGTTGCAGGGCCAGGAGCGAAGGGCAGACAGGGCAGGGGCCGCTCTTGCTATGGGACCTCACCACCGTGTCCCTGGCTGCTAGTGGTGTCCCTGCCCGGGAAGCTGCTGTCCTGCCTGGAGCACAGGGACACTTGCCCTGAGCCCACATAGCCGTGGGGATAACAGCTGAGCCAGTGTGGCCCAGCATCACTCAGCACACCCACGCCTGGGCAGAAAACTCCAGGAAGCGACAGCCCCGTGCCCGCCCTGGTGCCTCCCTGCGTGATGGTGGCAGGTCCCTCCCTGCGTGATGGCCAGGGGAAGCCACCAAAGGTCAAACCCACTGCAAAGCATGCTGAGATACAACTGTGAGATGAGGGACCCAATAGCCACGCTACTGAAACAAAAAGAAAATACACCCCGTGAAAGTATGTGGAAATTCCACTATTTGATATTAAACCATGTGTGAAGATTTTTAATATTTGACTATTCCTTTTCATCTGTGCTTTCAAAAAAGAAACAACACATCTCTTTCAATCTGACATTTTATAAATTCTGGAAATAGTTTTCTAAAAACCAGACCTTCCTGTCCACAAGTCTGGTGAGCTCAGACAGCTCTAATCAGAATTCACTCAATGTGGGCACTGAGCGACTCCCAGGAATCGGGCGCAAACACCTCAGAACCCTTCTTGTCAGTAGCCCCACAGCCAGGCCCCCCCCTTGTGATACGTGCTCAGGTGCAAATGCCTGTCCCTGTGAATTTCCAGCGCCTGCCCTGCCTCCGGGACCTGCAGGTTCTGTCCCAGTCGCAGGCCCTCAGTGATGTCATCACTCATGTGTGCCTGCTGTCTCCATGGGCAGAAAGTGCGCGACGGTGCCTCAGCACCCACGTGCAGACACATCCTGACTCGGCCTGAGTTCTCCCTTCGGGATTTCTAAGTGACCTTGTGAATTTTGGAATAGGCCTAAAATAAAAGTGGGTACCATTTACATATTCACATGTGAAGGATTTATACCATTTACATAGAGAACTGGGATATTTACATAATTGCAGCGCCTGATACTTTATAAAGTCTGATCTTAGGACAGGAAAAAGAAGCCCATCCAGTATACTGGTTTCTAGTATGGATCAAGATAGGCTGTTTCTTTTAGATGCTTCTGTGAATGAAAATATCGGCAGCTTAAAACAAAAGTCAAAATGTTTAGTGACACCCATTCACCTTTCAGACATTTGAAATTGACATCTTTCATAGGATTGTTGAGTATTAGCAAAGAATAACCAGAGATTTTTAAATCTCAGTCACTAAAATGTGTATTAAAATCTTCAGCAATCGATTCCTGAGGACCTGAGTCTCCTGCTTCTAATAGCATTTGCATTTACTTATAGTATCACTATGTTTAAGCTAGGACAATGCTGCAAAACAAATACTCTTCTCTCCAGATCCCTCAGGCTCTGATCCAGACCCTTCCAGCCATCACCACGGCACCAGCAGCGGCTCCGTGGCAGCTGCCATCCTGGTACCCTTCTTCGCGCTAATCCTATCTGGGTTCGCCTTTTACCTCTACAAACACAGGTACTGCACAGACACATAGGCCTGGGCCCTGGTGGGCGGTCTCAGCTGGCCCCACACACACACCCATCCCTTGCACTGCTGTGCAGTATTCACTTTCATATTAACAATGTGCCGTGGGTTTTTGTGGCTGTTGATTCTGTCTGTCTTTTCATTTGTTTTTCTGTCTGGCTATCATTTGGCATGTCTGAGACAGTAGCCTTAAGAGAGTCGAAGTTTGTGATGCCAAAGCAGGAGAAGGCTGAGCTGGCGCCGCTGCCCGTCAGGGGTGGACGCTCACAGCCACTGCTTTCAGCTCCAAGCCTCTTGATTTGTGCGTTTTTGATTGATTATCGTTTAAACAGATAAAATTTTAAGTTTTAATATACACTAAATATTACATGCCCTCTCCTTTGAAATCTTGTTCTGAATATGTATTTACAAAGTCTTGTTAACTGAAAAATAACTGAACAAATATAACTTTTATGGAAAAGATGGTTTCTTTGGGGTTAACTTGGACACAAAAAAGTGAGTGTGGAAGAATTAGAGTCCCCGAAGGCACTGCTGCCATATGGATAAGATAGCCTGTGGAGAAATTTGCCAAACTGCCCTAAAGTACAATTTTAGATAACAGCACTCACTACAAATAGTGCTGAACTATTATGAACCTGCATAATCCAAGTATCTTAGCTGATCCAGATGTTTATATGATTCATATTCCCACTTAATCCTGCTTAGAAACATAAAAACAATGTGGAAATAATACTTTTAGTGTCTCTGATAGAGCTTCTTTAAATATGTGCTTTCATCAAAATATATAAAACAGTGTCAATGGTCCTTCAAACCTAGAATGCATTAGTTGCCTGTCCACCCTGCTCTTTTTCCTCCGGTGTATGTAGGTTTCATATTTTAAAAACATCATCCAATGAGCAACCTAAGGGCATTTACAGAACTAAAAATCTGCAGGACGGTGTGGTTCAGGGTGGAGCTCTGCTTAGTATGAGGCTCTGGGTTCACTCCCTGGCACCTGAGCCAATAAGTAAACATTAAAGGATAAAAAGATCAATTGGCATTTTTATCTTAAAAAGAATATCCTGTGTACACAGGTCTAAGAGACCTGCCCCCAAGGTGCCATTCCAGCTGGCGTGAGAATTAGTAAACACATAGATGTACATGTCACTGCTTACCCACTCTGACACTGTCACTCAAAGGGCTTCTGTTAAAGGATGCAAACTAAAAGTGTGTCTTTTCCACAAGCTGGTCTGGGTAGCAGAGCCCTAGAAATGAGATAGTGGGAATTTGCAAATCCCACCACTCACGTGGCCTCCACCTGGGGGAGGCCCAGGCTGTGCCACAGCTGCCCATCCTGTGGTGTCCCTGGACCATTGGGTCCTCTGCATCCTCCCGGGCCCCGGACCCTGAGCTTCCTTACCTGCCTGTGAGTGGGGCTTCCGTGCTGTGAGCTGCATAGGCTCACAGCTCTCAGAGCCCCTGAAGTGAAGACACCAGACAGCTCCAGGTCTTTGTGCGTAAGTTAAACACAACTTCTGTCTGTGTCCTACTTTAAGCCTGTGTGGCACAGAGTGCTCTCAGCATACACCTGGGTGTGCCCACACCTGGCCTGGAAGCCCCTGCAGGACACCAGTGTCAGGTGACTTCCTGAGCATCCCCAAGAAAGGCTGAGCTCACAGTCCCTCCTGCGAGATAGGGCACTAGGGCTGGGGCCACTGATGTCATCTAAAGCCCTGCTGTCTCAGTGTCACCGAGTCCCAGGGTTGCCAGGTCAAAGGTGCACCCTGCCGTTGCTCCCATGAAGCCTTACAAGGCCACTGTAACCACAGCTCTGCAGCTTTCAGTGCCTGCTCCCTACCACATAGCCACTATAACCACAAGATCTACAGAGACCATGTTGCCCAGCACCCTGTCGGGCTGTCTCCCCAGAGTCCCTGCCCCGCAGCAGGCCCACCCCCACTGCCCAGGGCAGCACCCGCCCCCTCACACCTCTCGTAGATACCACACTGCCCGTGGAGGTGGCTCCTGTGCCTCCCCACAGAGCCCTCCGGCTCAGCCCTGAGCCTCTGCTCCAAATGTGCAGCAAGCGCTGTCAGTCTGAGCCTGGGCCCAGCTCAGCCCTGTGCAGGAGGCTGGGCCCTGGCCCGGCTGGTGCTAGTCCTTTGTCCCTCACGTCAGGGCACAGGCGTTCAGGGGCACTCCATGTGCATCTTTTCTTAATGAACAGGTTCTTCCTTGAGATAATTGACCAGTAAATCACTCAAGCAAAGTTCTAGGAGATACTTTCACCAGTGTAGTTATTGATGTTACGGTTCTATTTTACTGCCTGCCTTATCTTTTTATGTAATTTCTCATCCTGTAGTAAAGAAATATATTCAACCAGAGTAGATCCAGTCAGATCTTCTCTTTCTAAAATTCTTAAATGCTCAAATTCTAGATTATATGCTAGAGTTTTGTTTTAACCAGAAAAGATAAAGCTATTCGAATAATGAGTCTGGTTTGTTCTCTGTAAGTGTTCACTCTAACTCACCAGACCTGATGTCACATCACGTAGGTGATGACACAGTGATAGTGATGAGGACTGGAAGCAGCTCAGTGTACACTGTTTTTATCCTGAAGAGCAGGCGACCTATAGCATGACTGTTATAATTAGCATCTCTTTTGCAGAATAGGGAAGTTTGGTGACTTATAATTTACCAGCCGTAGATGAGTGTCCATTCCCAAATCCATCTGACAGCATCCTTCGCAAAATTCCTAGTTTCTCAGGAGCACCATGGGAGGCATATTTCTTTGAGTGTGGAAGTTGCTTTTATTTGTAAGCCCCTTTATAACCCTGCAACCGTCTCTAAGCGTGGCTGGGCAGTGTGGACCGGTTCCTGCCTCATCTGATGCTGGCGGCTCCGGCCCACACAGCCCAAGCTGTTACACTGCTACACTGCGATCTGGCTCTAACTGTGTCCCCTCTGCTCCCTCTAGAGCAAGACCGAAAGTGCAGTACAACGGCTATGCCGGACACGAAAATAGCAACGGACAAGCTTCCTTCGAAAACCCCATGTATGACACAAACTTGAAGCCCACAGAAGCCAAGGCCGTGCGGTTTGACACGACTCTGAACACAGTGTGCACTGTGGTATAGCCCCTGGGGCGGCCTGACTCGTAGCCATACCTCTGAAGGACAAGCAGTAATTCCTTTGGTGCCATAGACCACACTTCCTTCTACTCTTGCTTTGCTGCAACACCTCGTCCATCGTCTCCTGGGGTCCACGTGGTGGGAGCCGCCCCTCCCTCCACGTGACAGTCTCCCGGCTCGGACTGCAAACGTGGACTTCTAACGTGTCCGCTGAGACCCGGGCACACTCCAGGGAGAAATCTTAGCCCGACACACCGAGCCCCTGCCGCGGACTCCCGTCCTCGTGCAGCTGGGGCCTTTCGACACAGTCCTGGGGCGCATGGAGGGCCCTTCGGGCTCAGTGAGGGCATGGTAGCATCGCAGTCAGCGCTCTTATTTTCTGTTGAGTCCCCGTGGACACAGACGCTCTAGAAGAAAAGGTTCTCTTGAAGGAGACGCCTCTCTACCGGATGCACACACCTGCGAGACGCACATGTACACTGTCACTCTGTCCTTCCCGAGACCCAGCAAGCTTCGAGGACCTCACGGCTCCTGAGTGTCCACCGCGAGGACGTTCACCATCTTCCCAGCCAGCTGTTGTATTGCAGAATTTTTGATGCACAATTTTTTGCACTAGGGTGTTATGGATGATTGGGTAAGAGTCTGATAAAAATAAACTATTCACACAGGGTTTCTACACACTATCTGTTGTATATAAGCATCCTTCATACTTAACTACATCCTCACCACTGGTTCAGTTGGAGATTCAGAAACAGAGGCCCCAAACACACTCGACAGATTCCGAAAGGAAAAGCAGCGCTGAAGAAGTTGCTTTACCATTGCGTCTGCAAGCTGCGTGTATTTTTAAGTTCATCGAAGATGTCCAGCAAGAGACATGGAGGCCTTTTACTTTCCATGCTTTCTTCCTGCAGGGTCGTCCTGGCCGGTGGCTGTCGCAGAGGCACGGCCTAGTGTCTGGCAGCTGGTCATGATTCCCATTCGCAGTGCACAGATGTGAGTAGTAATTTATTGTAGGCAGCTCACAAACCTGAGGGTTGTAGTGCTCGGCCCAGTCTTCCCTTTGCATTGTTATTTTCTCTCTTCTTCTGTGAGCTCACCCTCTGGCACAGCACTGAAAGACGGTAGACCACACTGCCCCACCTCTCAGCGGCTTCATTCAGTCAGTGTCCTGGGCCCCTCTGGAGGTTGGGGAAGATCCCACACGTGCTTCTCTCATGATCATCCACGTTATACTTTTGTTCCGTGTTTTAGACAGACAGAACGACCGTTTCCATGATTTTATAAGCTTAAAGTTCATTATAGGTAGATTATGAAGTATGGAATAAATAAAATAGGTCATGCTTCCCAAGCAGATACAATTTTAAAAACGTGGATAGAAGTGACCCTGAGAATGTTCTGTAACGAATTTAAAGTGAAGATCATGTTTATTTTTATTTATGATTGTTTGATAAAGGTATTTTTGAACAGATATACTTATTTTATTATTTGATGTGAGGTACATATTCCACACCACGAGGTCCCCCTGCACATTCCAGATCTGTTTCCCGGAATGCCAGGCACGACCGGCCTTGGTTTGCGTGCGCTGCGCACTCCTAGCTTTAAGACAGGACTGGCAGCTGCCCCGCACACTGTGAACGCAGGAGTTCACGGGCAGCTGGGAACTAGGAGCCCGCAGGAGCCCGGCCCTCGGAGAGTCTCACTCTGCTCGGCGCGTGCTGTGTGTCCTGCCCTGGACACCGCTGCCAGGAGGGCTCCCTGCCCTCCCCGGTGACACCTGTGCCTGCTTCATGCTCTCGAGCTGCCCTCGCCTGTGGGGACCCCCCCCCCAGCTTTCTGGGTCAATTTAGTTAGGTCCATGGGAGCCACGCTCTTAACACAGCCGAGAGGGGCAGCAGTGGACAGAGTTCGAGGCCGTGGAACGCAGGGAGAGCAGGCTCACCGCATATCAGTGCATGTATATATATGTATATTGTACATATCTGTGTGATCACTCAGACGAGGTGCAAACTGCTGACTTGAGAGTGTGAATTACCTCCCTGCCCCGCGCCCCTGCCTCGCTTGCTGGTCGATGACGGGTGTGTCCTGCCACGCCGGGCCTCCTCCGCACGGGGACCAGTCAGCACAGGACGGAGTCCGCATGTGCAAGGCCAGTGTGGAGAGCAGACGCGCCAGCTCCGAGGAGGACCGCTCCCTCCGAGGTGTGCGCGGCGTCTCCCGGGTCCTGTGCGTGCCCAGCGCCGGCCCGGGGGCAGGCGGGCAGGCAGGAGCGCGTATCCAGGAGGCCGAGCGCCCCGGAGGCCGAGCGCCCCGGAGGCCCAGAGGCCGAGCCCCGGAGGCCGAGCACGGAGAGGGCTGCCTCAGCCCGGGCTCCGGACTTCACAGCTGCGCACACCGCTGCTTGTCTCCCACATCTTGCCTTCCTTCAGGCTAGCTGCAATAATTTTTTTTCTTCTGTAAGATATTTTGTAAACAACAACAAAAAAGCTATTATAAAAAGGGGGAGAGGAAGCCGGCGTCACGATCAGGAAATCATTGCCACCACCCCACGCCCACGCTGCTGTCACGAGTAGGTGCAAAAGACCTTTTTGTACAGAGATATATTTTTTATGAAGAATTTGTAAAATTATTAAATATGCTGTAATTTTTTGATTAATGTAGGTAAATTGTTAAAAAGTAAATGTTTTTACAATACAAAACTGTAATTTTCCCAATAACGTAAAATGTACCATCTCTAGCTGATTTTCAGTTCTGATCCTATTACACATGTATTAATATTAAAGTGGCCTGTTAAAATGAACAGTATCTTTTTTTGTCAAAAAAATTATACAGAGAGTGTAACATAGCCTGTGCAATGCCACCTATCTTTAAAGCAAATCAGAGTTCTAATTAAATATTTAATTTTAGATTTCTACTTTCTGTGGATTTATTTAGCCGTGACTGTGCTCATCAGCTGGTCGCGAAGGCGGGAAGGCGCAAAGCCGTGTGTAAGGAGCCATTTCTCTGTGGGCTGCAGTGTGCTGTCCCCCAGCCACCGGCCTCCATCTTCATCAAGAAATAGCACCCTGGCCAGACCCACAACACATGTGGCCGCCAGGGTGAAGTCTGCAGATTTCCTGCTGGTTTTCAGTGGAATCAATCCTTTTCTCTTGGGAAGTCGTCCTGCAGACTTTCCCAACACTGAAAAGTGCACGCGCAGAGATCACAGCTGCATCTCAATACACACGTTTGCGGTTCGTGGTGCTGCAGCTCTCCACAGCATGGCAGGATGGGGCTGGGAGGCTGAGGGCGCACCGGAGTACGAGGCAGGTGCCCAGCTTAGTTAATCACTCCACCCACTGATGGGACATTTCTCATCAAAGCAAACTCCCAGAGGGCACAGAGGTTACAGGAGCAAGGGGGGAGGGCTGGGATAAGAAAGTTACATGGAGTTTGCCTGATAGAAAAGTGTCCTGGAATTCATAATCAGAAAGGTGCTGAAAACAAAAGACAATGAGAACAGGGGTTTAGGCGCAGGCTGGATGAGCCAGGAGCTGCTCTCCGTCAGCAAGGCCAGCTGCCTGCCAGGAAAAGCTCTAGCTCAGAAGTCATTTCTCCAGCTCAGTCAACAGAGCACACCAAATACCGCCCAGGAGAGGCTGTTCCAGGGCGCATCTCTCCCTCCCTGGACTGCATAGCCTAGAAGCCAAACATCTGGCGAAGAACCAGGAGAAGCTATTCATCTTCCTGACCACGTTATCAAGAATAAAGAATAATGAAGTCCTGCCATGCACGGACTGCAGACGACCAAGCCCAGGCACGCCACCTCCTCATCCACCTGGGCCTGGCCTGTGCTCAGCTGCCAGACGCGGAGTGCCCCACCACCCACGCGGTTGCTCAGCTGTGCCAGGAACAAGTGGGAGGAAGTCGCCCCTCTCCTCTTACTTTAAAGCCGTGGTTTGGCAGGTCAGAGTTAGAAGGCTTCTCAAGGGGAACTTGAGTTTCACAAAGCACAGTAGCTCTCTGCCAGCCACCAGTGAGGGCCACGGCACACAATGCTTCTCTAGGTCAAGTGGGCCTTAAACTGGCGAATCCACCCATCTCCGTGGATGTGTGCTCAACACACACTGCGCTGGGGGGCGGGCAGCTCACTGCTTCCCCTGTGACACTATGTGAACAAGTACCAGAGGAGGGCAACTCAGTTGGACGTCTGATTCCTTCTTCAAGTGTTGAATGTCCACACGATGCCAGCCCCCTGGAGCTGGGCAGAGGTTGCCCACCTGAGACTTTGTTCCCGCCTGTGCCTTTCCTGACCTCAGTTCTCTGCAACAAGGCCTGATGAGAGTTTTATTCCCACCACCTCCCACTTCTACAAGGGAAGTCTGAGCATTCACTGGGTGGCTATGTTTTGGGTGTGTCTCACTCCTACTGTGAAGCTGGAGCGTCATAGGAGGCGACAAGAATGCATCACAAATCACATGTATCGAAAGAACCTCAGCTGACCCAGAGTGGCCAGACCCACTCCCGGTCACAGTGCACAGACCACACACGGTCCCTGCAGAACAGCCTCACGGTGGATCTGGGGCTCGATCCTCGCTGCTGGGTGCACACAGATGGCCTCCCACCTTGAGGACACCCTCCCACCAGCCACTTCCGCTGGCAACTGCCAGCTGACTCAGAGGCTCACAGACTTCCTCCCCCTCCTGAACCCCTAGGTGCTGCCTGCAGATGCTGGTCACCCCACGACTCAGACTTGAGACAGGGAGAAAAGCTCCCAGTTATGGTTCACATGTAGGCATCCCCCAAAGCCTCGAGCGCTCATGAACCACTGGCAGATGCTCCTAACTGGATGAGTCCACTGATGGGTCAGAGTGATGCTGAGGGGAAGCCTGGCGGAGCAAGTGACTCACAGCCTGGAGACTCTGTCCCTTCGTCCTCCTGTGATCTCCCCTCCTCCTCTGCCATGCTACCCTGTCTTGGATTGAACTAAACTCTACACACTCTGAGCCAGGAGTAACCTCTCCTCTTTCAACTTGGGGGTGTCAGGATTGGATAGTAACTAACAGCCCCCATTACTAGCGTAGTTCCCTAGGGCAGGTAGGCTCCCAAGTCACGGCTGTTAGACCTTGGCTGTTGACCTCTCTGAGGCAACCCCTTGTCTTGGCACCAGAGGCCCTGCACTCTCCCATCTTCTCCCAGTGTCTGAGTGATCCAGGGACAGCATTGGCATCTCTTCTCAGTGGGCGGCCAGCGTGGCCAGCACTTCCCGCAGGAGGAGGGCAGCTCCATGACCTCGGGCAGGGCTCAGGCCGACCAACACCCTCAGCACTAGTCTAGGAGGCGGCTGGTCCATGCAGTGAGGCGGGGGAAGGGAACAGCCATGGGAGGTCCGAAAGGGAGGACGTGGAGGACCGAGACGGAGTAAACATCTCCTGGACTGTTCCGCCGAGGATTCTACACACCAGTGAGCGTGCAGTGACCACAGAGAGAGTATTGACTTCGTGCGTAAAAATATTTTTAATTAGAATTTTTAAGACCTACTGTGTCTCAATAAAAATATAACGTTCTATGAAAAATGTTATCAAAACTGACAAAAACCACAAGGCCACATCCTCACTCTTTGGGATGTGTGGCAGAAGGGGACAGAGAGGGCCAGGGAGCTTCTGGAGAGTCACCCTCGGGATATTTCAGCTCATCCTTTATGAGCTCATCATGGGCCCAGGAATATATGTGAAGCTAGAAAGCTGGGAAAATAAACTAAATCCTGTGAAGAAGTTCTTAAGAAAAACCTTTCCTGAGAACTGTGGTGACACCGGCCTCGGCAGGCCGCCAAGCGTACACGGGGCCTCATGATGCGTGAGCTGTGGGGAGGCCACGCACGCCACAGACAGGGAGCCCTGGTCATGAGGCGCCCCTGCCGGGAGCCCCCATGTGGACGGAAGAAGAGGATCTGAGGGACCCGCGTCGGGTCGAATGGAAGTCTGAAGAAAGACACCTGATCCCACCTCACACATCAAGTCCTCAGTGCACCAAACCTTTTCACCTAAAAACAAAATTCCAGTGTTGCTGCTGTAAGAAAACAGGAGAGAACAAATGCAGCTGAAGTGGAAGAAGGCACATTCCTAACAATAACTGAATAACCACGGTCCACAGAAGACTGGAAATTTGGGCTACAAAGACATGTAAAACTTTACATGTTAAAGTACATGTTAAACAAAGCCAAAATGTAAATTACAAAAAAGGAAAATTAACAGCAATTCATATCAAAACTAGATATAATTTCCCTGAAACCAGCTGCTAAAGTCAGAAAGAACACAAGCACTCTCCACACGCACAGCAGACACTCACGTCTACACACACACTCACATGCTCAAGGGCACAAAGTCACACACGTACTCTCACGCTCACACTTTCTAACATCTAGCCCAGAGCCCTCTACCAGAAGCAGAGGGTAGTGGTGATCTCACTGTCCTGTGCAGGAGTTCAGCTCTTTGGGAATGAAGGGGAAATGGGAAACAAAAATATCTGGTTATGTATACTTCCTGAGGTAAATTTAAAATCCTCATTAAAGAGGTGGTTGACTCGGGCAGAGCGGACCCGGGGGCTTCCCGACCACCAAAGTGGCACAGACAGTAGCGGTCTCCTCTGCCTGCGACGACTGTGTGACATTTGAACCAAGATAGCTATTTCCCAGTTAGAACCAAAGCTTCTTAAAGAACCCAGCAAAGTAATTTAGCAAACAGTAAAAGTGTACTGATTTTAGATAAGTTGAGAATTAATAGGGCGGAAACTGGACTAAGACACTAAGAGAAACTAAAATACTCAAAATAATGGTGGTGCAGAAAACGCTTCTCAGACAAGATGAAAACTCCAGGAGACATAAACACAGTGTCTTAGCAAACAAAAGTGACATCTCCAAAACAAAACATTCAAAACCAAATAGCAATGAAGTCATCAAAAAAAATTTGCTGCACATATCACTTTAAAATATGTTCATATTAATAAAACAGCACTGCTAACAAGAAAAGTATTACTTTATGGATGTATTACTTATGGATGAGTGAAGAAAAACTGATTAACAACACACATGTCTACTCGCTCCACTGCCCTGGCAGGTGTTTAAGTGACAGCTAAAAGCATAAGAATAACTCGCTGCCTCTCACATGAGCAAAGCTTCGGAAAAGGTGGCGTTGGGTGCAGAGCTGCAGCCCAGATGAGCAGCGTTCCTTCTGCTCTCTGTGCAAATAGGCTCTTGCAGTTCACACCAGCATCAGAACCCTCAGAAACTGTGCCTCGGAGAGGAGCTTGTGTAAGTACAAGTTGGGTGGTAAGAGTGCTCGGACGTGAGCACACCTGCTGCACCAGGCACCTAGCGGGGGAAAGCGCATCTGAGGCAGCCAGGCATGCCAGGGACATGGGAAGGTCTGTGGCTTCCCTCTACTCTATTTCTATCTAAAATTTCACCCAAAGAATATTATGTTATATACTTAATGCCAGCAAACCGTTAAAGAATTCTTAGAAGCCAATGACCACAACAATAATAGATGAAGGACTTGAAGAGATGTTTCCCCAAAGAAAATTCACAAACTAAAAACAGGCAGCATTAATCATTGAGTCGGAACCACTGTGAAATACCCCGAGGAAACCAGCAAATTTCAAGTGTTAGTGGGGACGCAGGAACTTAGGGGTGTGGTTGGAAAGTGAAATGATGTGGCTGCTGTGGGACATATACAGTAGTTCCTAACAAGATTAAAACTAGAATTAAATGCTATTTGGTATTTACATTTGTGTGCGCATATCCAAAGCAGGGAACACAGGATCTCGAGGAGAGTTCTACACACCAGCGTTTGCGGCAGCACCACGGACAATCATCGCCAAACAGTGGCAGCAAATGGCTGTCGGTGATCGCGAGGAACTCTTGGGCACATCCCCGCAGCGGTACATCAGTCAGCCTGGAAAGAGAACTACTCGGGTGCATCTGAGAAGTGGGCAAGTCCCCAGGACACTACGCTAAGCAGAGTGTGTGGCCGTGGGAAGCGAAGACCACGACTTCACGGTCCTAGAGTGTGACTGTCAGCTCCAGGTATGTCTGGAAAAAAACACACCAGAAAATCACCAGAGAGAGCGACGGTTTATTTGGGTGCATGGTTTCAGAGGCTGCAGTCCGTGGTCAGCGGGCTCCCTGCCCTGAGGACGGCTGAGGCAGGAACATCACCGCCAGAGCGGGTGGCAGGAGAAGGCTTCCTGCCTCACGGCAGAGGAGGCAGAGGGCAAGAGCCACAGGAAGGCGCTGAGGATGGGCCGCGCTCGACTCACGTGCATTATAGAACTGTGGCCTAGTCCCCATGGCCCACTCCCGTCTTCACACCAGAGAATTCTGGTCCCCTTGGTGGATAATCCACTAAGGTACTGAGAGCCCTAGAGTTCCTGCTGCGTGTGGAAACAGATGCACCAGCAGCGTGCTTCACTCATGTCCCAGGCAGCTCGCAGCCAGTCAAGCTGACAGTCAAGGTTCACCATCATCCTGAGGCAAGAGAAAAGGTGGGGTGCTGGGACAAAACAAGGACACACAGAGCAGGAGCGGGTTAGCTCCGTCAGAGACTCAGAGGTTTTCTCTTCCTCAGTCACCTCTTTTTTTTTGTTTTTTGTTTTTTTTGAGACAGGGTCTCGCTTTGAGGTTCAGGCTGGCCCTGAGCTCAGCCTCAAACTCACAGCAATCCTCCTGCCTCTGCCTCCCGAGTGCTGGGATGACAGGCGTGAGCCACCACGCCCGGCACTGTGGTATGTGGTGCTGATTGCTGCTGGGAAAGGATCAAACCTGGGTCCTTGTGCTTGCAAGGCAGGTGCCGGAGCCACTGAGCTAGATCCCCGGCCCATCCACTTCTTTTTATATTTATGTGGCTGCCTGGCTTCTTTCACTGGGGTTTCCTCGGGAACACAGCCTGCGGGAGTTACACAGAGCAGAGCGGCGGAGAGGGACAGCAGAGTTCTGGAGGACTGTCTAAGTCCTTTACGTTCCAGTGGTGACAGATCACAGAAGCTGCCATGGCGACTCAGGGGCATTATAGAACTGCGGCCGGTCTCCCAGCAGGTGCTCAGGAGCACAGGTCACCGTAGTTTTCCAGTCCTTATGGAGCAGTGGGCTCCTGTCTCCACGTAGCAGTCAGTTCCATGAGCTGCCAGTGATTGGCAGGGGTGATGGAGAGAGGAAGAGGAGCTGGGTAGTGGGCACAGACTGAAACGTGCCACGGAGGAGACAGTGGTGAAGGTCGTGTAGCCCTGTGAACACTCCGCGCTTCACACTCAGCAAGGCTAAACTAGCGGGAGACAGGATGCAGGCGGTGCTCTATGCACTCTGGGAGGCCGAGGCAGGAGGACCACAACGATGACCCCAGCCTGGGAAACTTAGCAAGACTCATCTATACACAAAATACTGAAAACATCTGAGGCCACTGGCCAGTGTGCTGAAGGCCCTAGATTTAATCATGGTACATATGTAAAAGTGAAGATAATGCAGTTTATATTGTTTGTATTTTAACACAAATAGAAAGGGAAAACATATCATTCATACTTTTAAAATACTCAAACACATCTATTTCTGACATAGCAGCCGTAGTTTGTAAGAAATAAGCAGCGTAACCACCTGTGCATTTTGGAAGGACAACTGGAGAGTTACCCAGCCCCTCATAGCAGAGTGGCCCAGAACGGTATCGGCTTGAGCCTGGATCTCAGAGGGCCTCAGTCCATCCGGGCCACAGCCCAGCCAGGAGATGCAGGCACAGCTCGGCAGGAACAGTGGCTGAGCAGGTGGCAGGAGCCTGGAGCCCCTGCCCCACAGTGCTGAGTTCATCTGGGGAATTTGAGCACAGCGGGTGCCGCAGGTTGATGCCTCCTGGCCTCACAGTCAGTGGGCCATGAGTCCAGGGTGGGCAGTGCAGCTGGGGCTGAGCTTGGGATTGGCCAAGAGCTCTTGGTTGACTGTCACCACCCACTGACAGCTTTGGTGCCATTAGCTTCTGGCTAGGAGGAGGGAAAGAGCCCAGAGGCCATACTTAAACTTCAAGTCTTGACTTGCAAGTGCAGCAGTAGCCTGGGGCTATTTCTCCCCCTTGTTAGGCCCTTGACCAATGAGGAAATGCTTGAGGTGGGGCCCCAGACCACCTTGACTTCATCCTTTCCACAGGCCCCAGGGACCCACCTCCTCCATTCAGCAGGAGGCTGGGCACACCCATCCAGCCCTCTTCACTTCCGCATCAGTCACAGCACCCCAAAGGCTGTAGCAAGTGAAGCTTAAACAGGGTGTTCATGTGGCACTGCAGCTGGCTGCACAGAAAGGGAGGGTTTAGTTCAAAACCAGCTCAGAATGGCCTGGCACTTGCAGGCTGGCTCAGGGGTGGACCTGGGTCACTCCAGCCACATAGCCCAAGCCAGAGAGGACAGCAGACATTGAGTTCTGTCCACTGGAAATCAGATCCTCCTCAGAGAGATCAGTCTTCTTACCCGTCATCGTAAGGGGTCCTGGGTGCAGCCGTGTTCTTCAGGTTGAGCTTGCACAAGGTCTTGGCCAAGAGCAGCCACTGGGGACAGGCCGCTGGGTTCTTTGGAGGGATTCCTGCAGAGACCACCAGCATGGGTGTGTGTACACTCCATAAAAAGCCGTCCTCTCCTCATCTCCTGCCTTAATTACTACTGGCAACCTTCCTCTATGCCAGAGGCCACTTTCCTCACCTCAACTGCCGTCTCACAGGTTCTCTGCTCCTTCTAGGACCCCAGACTTCAGCACAGAACCTTCTGTGTGGTGTGAATCATACTGTAAGGTCAAAAATCCAGGGCAGGCCCCAACTACAGCAGAAACAGTAGTAGGCCTAAGTTTCTGTTTCCCAGTTCCCTTAGAGCCCTCCCATTCCCAGAAACAGATGGCAAAAAGAGATAATGACTTACTAAGAATCCCAACTATGAGGAAGCTAAAACCACAAGCAGTGTAAAAATTACCCTCCAATGAAATAAAGACACCTTGCTTTAAGTTGAAAACATAGCCAATAAATTCAAGTTAGCTCGCTAAGCCAATGAAATGAAGACCCCTTGCTTAAGCTAGAAATTGAGTATAAAAGTTGCAAAATTCTGTAGCCCGGGGCCATTCCTCTCCTGCGTGTTAGGACAGTCCCAGCGCGCTGGCCTCTGAATAAACCTCTTGCTGTTGCATCGATATTCTGACTGCGCGTCTCTCTGGGGTGTGTCTCCCAGGAGGCTCAGTTCGAGCCTAACGGTACCAATATCACTGACCACGTGGGCAAAACTTCAGTTAAGGACAGGAAGGGGAGGGAGAGAGGTCCTCCCAGACAGCCAGTTCCAGAACATGCTGTGATTTGAGAGAGAGGAGGAAGTAAATGATGCAGATAGATGAGCAATATAGAATCCTGTAATGAAAATGAAGATCTATTTCTTGGCTGGGAGAGGACAGAATTAATATAATATTGGCCCTTTCTGAGCTTTTAATACTTTCCTCACTTAATTTGGGCTCTTATTCAGACCCAACTCACGCTTGCACATTGGCTGCATCGCAGGGAAAGTCTGTGCTGTGATTGAGAACTGCCGAAATGCTCCTCTGTGAGACCCAGTCTTCAACTTTTCTCTGGGACTCTGTTCTGTCCAGGCTGAAGTTCCTACAATGATTAAAGTTGAAAGCATCTACATTCTTAACAATGCTGGAAGTGAATCATCGGATCGTATTAGAATGTAAATTAGGAAGCGCATGAGCAGGTTATTGTTGAAAATATTTACTTTGAGAGAATCAACAACTGGAAAGTTTGCTTGCATGCTACAAAGGCTGTCTGGCAAACACTTAGCACTTTCGCCCTCAAGCTCCACATGCTTTCAAGGGCCAGGTTCGCTGACTGCTTGTAAGGGCAGATCAATCCTCTGCAAGACAGACTCCAGACTTGAGGAGTGACAGGGAGTGCGGGTGCTGTCCGAGGTGCTGAACACCGAGCTTTCCCCTCACAGCAGCACTGTCCAGAGTGCGTCTTCATTCTTCTCTTAGAACCACTCCACAGGAAGTCGCACCCACTTCGCGGTGACTGGCATGTGCTGTTCATCTTTCCACTGCTGTTTTAAGTGGGGTCTCGAGAATGCCATCCCCTCCCAAGGTCAAATTCAGCAGCTCCCTTGTGCCGTGTGGAATCATTGCACAAAATTCGTCCACCGTTTCTTTGACTTCTGAGACCCCTGGACCACACCAACTGGGTGTTCCTGGAAGAAAAGATGCTGATTTTCCCTCCTTCCCCTCCACTCTCTGTCCCCTCTGGGTCACTGAGCAGTGACCTTAGGGTGTGAGGACATGGTGCTCCCTGGGCCTTTGCCTCTCCTGAAAATCTCTGCCTCCCTCTGCCCTTGGTTCTTAGAGGAGCTGAATCCCTCAGGCCCTGAGATCAGGAACCCCAAGCAGGGCAGGCATGGTCCAGGAGTGCCCCGTGGACAGCAAGGGGGACACTAGGGCAGGGACAGCAGCCTGGGGAGCTGGGCAGGGAAACCCCTCGAGGAGGGAGCCTGTGAGAAGGGAAGCCAGGCCAGGGGCTTTGCTCTGTGGGTAGATGTCCGCTTCAGACAGACTGGAGCAGAGGTGACAAAAGACAGCTTTCAGTGCAAGGACTCGCTTTGGTGGAACCTCAAAATCCTGGAGGCAAGGGGACAGCTGGGTGACTACAGAGTACAGTGTATGCTGTGTGCTTGGGATCTACCGGGAAACTGAGTCTGAGGTCATTTCACCCTAGCAAAAACATAAGCGATGGCCGTATGAAGCTGCTGCCACCACTAGAGCAAGATGCCCCAATTTTGCCCCAAGATCCTGATAGAAGATCAGCCCAGAACAGTGGTAAATGAGAAAGAATTAAATGAGAAGGAATTAAAGCTGGAGTTAAAATGAGCCATAGCATCTGGTGGTGTCTGTATGCAAGATATGTAAGACAGGGCGCATGCACCAGGGATGCACAGACCACTTGCTGTTCGGTATTTGCACTTGGGCCCGCTGGGCAGCCCTTCTCTTTCTCATTAGCAGCACCTCACTGTGCTTCCTCCTCCTGCACTGCTGGGAGCCCCAGACTCCGAGCCCGGGTGGAAGTCCCAGAGTGGGGCTGCAGCCTGAGCCATCAGCAGGACAGCCTCTCAGGGTGATGCTGGTGAGAAAACTAAGACTGCCTGAAATCTTAACTTTTTGTTTAAAATTTGGTGAAAAAAAATATTTCTTCTCTCCTCCAGACCTGGGAGGGACCGGTTCTTCTGCCACCTGATCCAGTCCATGACTGGAAGAGGCTTTGCTGGCACCAGCCGGCAGGTTGGAAGCTGGGTCTTCTGCCCCGTAGGGCCGCTGTGGGGGTGGGGGGGGCTGCAGGCCTGAGGCTTCCATGAAAGCTGTGGGAGAGTCGGCAAGTAGGCTTCTGTCTCACTCTCTGTGTAATCCAGGTCAATAGATGCTCTGTGTTCTGTGGCTCCAAAGATAAGCTACTGAATAAAAGTTCAGAATTTTCCCAAAGTAGTCAAACCTGCAGTTCAAAATATAGAAAGCGAAGGGGGGAAAAGAAATTTTTGCTGGAGAACAGTTTCAATCATAAGGGAGGTCAGAGCTGTCACAGAGCTCCCACAGCAAAGCTAGTGGGAGACAAAGAACACATAGATGCTCCTAAGTTCTAAAATCAGTGATTCTTAAAGACAAGTAAAAGTACTTGAATCCAGGGGGTGAGTTAGTTTCCCGCAGTTTCATGTCCTCTGTCTCTGCACCGTCATGCACAGTTTATCCTCAGGGAGCTGAAACCCTCCTGGCTACCCTCACAGGGAGGCAGGGAGATGCCAGCTGAGGGCAGAGGGCTGGTGGCACCCAGTGCTGGAGTCCCTGGGAAGGTCATCTGACCACAACGAAAAATCACCTCATGGGAAGGTATTTATCTCACTTGAACTGGAAATGATCTTAACTCATATATACAGCAAATGATTTGAAATAATGCTCTTATCTTCCTGAATTATAATGCAGAGATGTGTCATACAAATTTTTAAATGTTTTGAAAATGCAGAGAACCTGAGACTGGCACAGAGCCCTGCTGAGTCGCATCCACTGCCCAACGTCGGTAGCTGAGTCTAAGGCCTCAGATGGAGGGTAAATGCACAACGTGGAAACAACACTGTGCATGATCTTGCTAACCATGTTTGTTTCCATCTCAGGGAGAATATCTGAGTGAATATTCAGTGGGCACTGAAGTTCCAGCTTAGCTGAAGTGATGTGTCAGCCACAAATGATTCCTTGTCTTTTCCATTCAGCAAGCTGAGCATGAGACCCCTGCCAAAGAAAAGCGTGCCATGAAACCTCTCCCAGATGATAGCTCTCCACTGGAGTTGAAGAGCCCCCAGAAGATCCTGCTGACAGGCCACAGGGGGAGCCCTTGGCTGCAACAGGACACATGCACTGTCTCTCCGTGGAACGTGACCACATGACCTCACTGTCTGGCTTCGAGCAAGTAGCCACACATGGTGGTGCAGTGAGGCCCTTACAAAAGAAAAAGAGTGTAAGAAGGTGTAAGAAGACAGATACAGTGGCGCTGCGCTTCTTGAACCTGCCCCAGGGGCAGGGTGGCTCCACAGACCAAAGAACACACATAAGCAAAAGACTAACATGCAATGAGACCGTCTTATCAGCGTGCGCAGTGGGAGTCCCACCTTCCTCGTGCACTCAGGCTGCTGCAAGGGAGGGAGGCTGCGGCCTGGGGCCTCTGTTTCTCGAGGTCTGGAGGGCAGACTTTCGGGGGTGTGGTTTCCCACAGCCGAGGGCAGTGCGTGCTCACCGCAGTGCAGGTGCTGGGCCCTGGGAGGGGACAGCTCGCTGCAGCCCTCATAAGGATGGTACTATGCGCAGTGGGATCTGTTTCATCCTGAGCCATCCCTGTAAGGATGTGCATCTTTTGGCCAAAACCCCAAACCCACTGAGGAGTTCTTACATCTTAATTACATCTAAGCTCCTGATGTGGCAGGTATCACAGGCACAATAGATTTTGTTAAAAAATTAGCCCAGGGACCTCTGGCCCTAGCATGGGAAATTGGTTGGCATTAATTTTAGCCTCTGTTAAAGCTGTGATAAAACCATGATGGAAAGCACCTAGTTTTTACAAGCATCAGATATTCATCTGCTGGTGCAAGGGGCCAGTCCGCAAAGGCCTCACTTCATGGAGTCTCATCGTTCAAGTGATACTTAAAAATCAGTGAGGATTTAGTTTTTATGTCTTGATGGCATTTTAAAGGTCTGAGTATTATGTTTAATAAGTTTAAAGTATGTCAAGAACTCTAGCATGGAAAAAGGCCATATAGACACAGTAGGGCCAATCTCAGAAAAACAAACAAGAGGAAACAAAATTAACTGGAAACAAATTAACTGGAAGTGCGGAGGTGCAAAGAGAAACAGGATGTTGCCTTCATTACTGTGAGACTAGGAACTCCTGAGAAAAGGAAAAAGCTCAAGGCATCCTCTACAGGAGAAAGTCACGGTGCTGCTTTACGTCACAGAATTTAGTTACCTTAAAAACATTTCAGAAGTAAAGAACAGCAACATTCATTACATTAAAATGAAATGTGTGTAAATAGAGAAAAGAAAAGCTGCCATTTCGGTGGATGTGCAGGACACTCAGTGTCTCTGAGTGAGTCTTCTACAGCACAAACACGGCCTTGGGTTTGAGAGGCGGTTACAGGTGGTGACATCCGCGACTATGCATCCTCAGCCATGCACTGCTCAGCCTCACGTGTGTGAGCATCCTCATACATTTGCAGATCCTCCATCTGCAAATCAAGAAAAACTGCAGTAGGATCTGCTGAGTGTAAATAAATTAAAAACCCAGACCCCAAATGGGAATCTGACAGAATTCTAGACGAGTGTGTGAAATGACATTGTGCAGCAGTCATTTCCCTTCATAAACCTATTTCTCTATCCAAGTGGAGAATTTCCATTATTTCTCAGCTGATCTTTTTATTTCATTGTGGAGTAATTATCTTGCAGTTTAATTATGCATAAAATCATAATTGATGTTATTAAAGGTGTCGAAAGGGCTCTATCATTCAACAGAAACAAATTGTAATTATTATGTGATTCTGTTATATTTTACACCAAACAAAGAAGTCTACTTCATACATGGCATAGATTTCACTCCACAAAGTCCGACCTCAGAAAGACCCAATGAACTACGCACCAAGTCAGGCCTGTGCTTGCCCTTAAGTCTCATCAATTTTTAAATGAACGTAGCTTTACTCTGGGCTGTCCGCCTTTGAGCTCCTGCATGCATGTGCACTGATTATACTTTAAGAATATGTGCACACTCAGAAGACTTTGTTCTCTTTCTTGTACCTGTGGCCAGGGCTTGCTCTCACCTTAAGTGGAAACAAATTTAATTTCAGTAAACATGTCAAGTCTTAGAGCCATCCAGAGAGCATCCTAGTCCTTTCCTCCCTACTTTACTTCAAATCTGGCTTTATCTCAGCAGACTCACACTAGATCATGGTGTGGGAAGCGAGGCTGCCTGCCCAGTGCCTACCTCAGGACCCCCTGCCAAAGGCCAGCACATTCGATTAGTTAATCTTTTGTGCTCATGTCTGTACATGTGACCCTTTCATTAGTACTCATTCATTTCTCTTTTGTGCCAACACTTACTGGATTTCAGTTCTGGAAAATGACAGTTCATCCAACTAAGCTCCTCTCCCACAAGCCCTCATTTCCCAGATCACACAGACGATACCCAAGGATGTACCAAGTATCTGCCCTGATGTCAAGAAAAAAATTGAATAAATTAATACACAGGAAAATCCCTGAGTAAGAGATTTCAGTAATTTGTGGAGAAACTCAGTCCCAAATTAGGAACATGACCCCGCATCCCACGCCATGAGCTGGCACAGTGACTTTTGTCCAGGACCGCAAGAGAAGAGGCCATGTGACACCACAGAAGCAGAAAGCTCTCCCCTTCGGCTGTGGTGGGCCCGAGCTGTGGTGATCATGGCGACCGGGCCTGACGTTCCTGTCACGTGGATTAAGTGCCGCTGTCTCGGAGTCGCGGGAGCCCACCAGCAGCCCCAGCAAAGAGCTGTCCCCACAGTGCTGCTCTCCAAATTACCAGGGACAAGGCAGGGAGAGTCTCAGAGATTCACAACTAAGAGGAGCTGGAGGAGACAGGAACTCGGATCCAAGAATGACAAATGACAAAGGAACCCAAATAAACCACGGGCTTCATTGACAAACTCTCAGTATGTTTCATTGTGGTTCATTAGTTCCAGAAGATATTCAGCACTAATCTAAGATGTTAATAGTGGTGTGTATATCATGCAGAAAAACTGTATCTCTGAAATACTTCCTTGATAGAAAAGGAAAACTTAGGGACTTTAAAGAGAAGTATGGAACATCCAAGTAAAACAACTCCTCTGTAAAACCAAGGCTTAAAGTGAACTGCGTTCAGGGCACTGCGCTCTCTGTGAGTTCCTACGTGCACTGGCTTTTGGGGACCTGAACCCTGGGAGAATTAGGTGGCTCATAGTTCAGTAATTGTTTTCCTCATAAACTTGACCCACATTTTTGAAAATGATTGTGTCTAAGAAATAAAAAGCATACTTTAAGTCTTACTTTTCTACATAAACATACTCAAGCTAAAATCCCGCTACTAAAAATTGTGTGTGTGTGTGCTCACATGCATTTGTCTGTCTTTGATGGGGACATGTGTGTTCTATGCATGTGTGTGAAGTGATGTATGATCTATGTGAGGAGACACTTATGCATAATGAACATCAAGACCTTTGATGTCAGGTAGGGAAGCACACAGCTATCTGTCCCTCGTGGTCTTGTGTGTGGTAACAAAGCTTCCGTATATTGGAAGCTGTGACTTCAAAATGAGGATCAAAACGTAATGTGTACAGAACAAATTCTTAGTGTGAATGTGATCATAATATATACCTAAAACGCACCAATGTAATTTATCTTCTAAAAAAAGAGAAAAAGAAAGTTGACAGCAGTAACTATATTAGATCACATACCTCAATTAGGGTGCTTATAGAAATAACTTCAAATGGAAAAAAGGAAAGTTAGAAATCCACAGTAGACTCTTCTAGAAAAATTACCCAACACAAAAGAATAGTTCAAAAAATATCTACTTTGCAAACACTTAAAATATAGACCAATTAATAATCCAGAACATACCTGATTGTCTATTCCAGGGTAAGACCAGTTGTCCATAAATAATTGACAGTGGCCATTACCACATGTAAAATTTCAAACCACACACAGGACACACTGTCCACTTCACTTTTTTGGTGAATTACCTTTATTTAATACTGGTTAAAATAAAAAACTTAATTTTCTAAATACAGCTTCAACATTTTCTGATTTCAATCAGTTCTTTAAGAGTGTTTTCAGGTACCCTTCGGTCAATGAAAATAGAAATCATTCTACAGAAAGTGCCATGGCACCTGGCACTTCCTCAACTAGATGCTGGAGACTTGATATCATCCTTATGAATCTTTAATATTTTAAATCGCATATGTAGATTTTTCTGTAGAGAGGAGTCATTTGTATGTGCAAATCACTTCTCCTTCATTCTGTATCCTCAAGGGAAGTGAGATGAATTATTATAACTATAATTTTAACTGTAACTGATGAGCAAATCTGGACTTTTGAATAGGAGGGATCCCGAGATTTTACAACAAAATAAAATTTCATTAATATTAATAAGTTTTACTTTCAAGAATTACTAGGGAGCCAAAAGTCATATGAAAACAGGAGAGGAAAAGCCGTCTGGCTCAGGGTAGTCCTGATGGCAGCAAATCAGCACGGATGACGGGAAGCACGCCTCCTGAGTTTAGGGGCCGCCTGTCGCCTGGGCCCCGCGCGCGCACTGCTTCTGCTGCCCACTGGCCTGACGCAGTCGTGTCAGCTTTTCCACACTCTCTGCAGCCCCTGCACAGCCCACCCTGTCAGAGAGAAAGTGCACTGGGCTGCACCGCCTGGGCTTCTCACGAGGCCACACACCTCCTTCTGCCCATCGCCTCCTGGGGACGGCAGCGCCCATTCACCTCTGCCCTCCCCATTCCCACATGGAGTGCTTCTACATACACACGTGTGCGTTCGCACAGTCTCCATATGTGCTTAACAATTATGTGTGCACACACATCTAATGCAGTCATATCTTGTTTTATCCGTGGGGATGATATGTACTAGTGGGACCGAATATTTGAAGAGTCTCAGTCTCAGATCTGAGGCCTCTGAAATAGTTATTTTATCAGTGAACCAAATCAGCACATTAACACACTTAAAAACACACTTTGAGGGAAGGAGAAGGCCTTCAATAAATAGTGCTGTGGGAAGTGGATGTCGTCGTGCAGAAGAGGGAAACCTGACCCAGATCTCATACTCTACCAACCCAGAGTATGACAGACTGATACAGAATCAACCTAGATGCCCAGTGGGTGGATGGCAGAAAGATACGTGGTCAGAGGCTGATTAAGACAAACTGTCTTTAAATTAAAAACATTATTATAGTGAAAAGCACATTGCCATAAGAATCAGTTCAGGACAACGAAGTGACAACTAAAGACATGCAGGAAATACAAGAAACAAAATAGATGATTTTATCCCAAGAGCGCACCAAGGGGCAGGCAGGGGATGAGGAACATGGTTGCCTCCCTTCCTGCCGGCCCAGGGCGCGTCCCCATCCCCAGTAGTCTGGCTGCTGCCCCTCCATGCTTGGAGAAGAGCAGCTTCCACTGGAAGCCGTCAGTGAAAGGTGGACCGCACGCCCTCTCCAGGTGGACCGCGCACCGCGCCAGGTGGACTGCGCACCGCGCCAGGTGGACCGCACGCCCTCTCCAGGTGGACCGCGCACCGCGCCAGGTGGACCGCACGCCCTCTCCAGGTGGACCGCGCACCGCGCCAGGTGGACCGCACGCTCTCTCCAGGTGGACTGCGCACCACGCCAGGTGGACCGCACACTCTCTCCAGGTGGACTGCACACTGCTCCAGATGACCACTTATGATGTCAGCATGCATCTCAGCTACTACATTGTGTATAAAGCTCTATTATTTCCTCAGAAAAAATGCAGAAATCCCACTACCTGGGCTTGTAACTTGTGGCCTAACCTGCTTACTCTCCATCCCCAGGAGGATGAGGGTCTGTCAGCAGCGCTGCTTCCTCTGAAGTTCCGGAATCCTCCCACAGTGGCCACTGCTGCTCTCCAGTCTGCTGAGCTGCTGTAGGAATTTTATTATTGGAAAAGTAAAAGTTAGCTATTCTTTTACATTGTTGGTCACAGTACATATCAAGACTGCCTTTAACGGAACTAGTATTTGGGCAAGGGGGCAGAGATGTGCTCAGAACTGTTAACCTGCCTAAAGCATTAAGATGATCAGTTATATATTATGTGTATTTCAACATGATAAAAACAAAACAAAAAAAGAGAATAAAACATAGACAAGCCCATTTTTAACCAGCTTCCAGGCACAAACATCAACCATGTTTGGTCTGATCAGAGGTTCAGAAACTTCTCTCTGGGAATTCCCCAGTGCCTGGGGATGAAGGACCTCCCCTGCACCTGTATATTCCCAGGACCTTTCCTGTTCCAACTCAAAACTTGTAAAAAAAATTCAGGCAAGAAAATGGAGGATGTGATTCTCCACTGACAGATAATCAATTCTGAATTCACTAAGGGTTGAACAGAGTTGTCTCCTTAGAAAACAGTGCTGAGGTTTCATATTCCATTTTTAAAAGTTGAAGGCTTCCGGCCTGCTAATCATGAGCCCTCATGATTTAATTTGAAAATAAATTCATAAATTAAAATTAATGCAAAAGAAAGTGAGATTCAGAAAGTTTAGGAGAGCCCCAGGGTCACCCTGCTAGAGAATACCTGAGTTATACTTTCAGACAGTAGCAGAATGTAATTGGAAAAGTGACTTCTATATATTAAGTATATTCTGCCCAACTCATCCAGGTAAGAAAATCCAAAAGCAGGTAAGTCTCTCTCTCTCTCTCTTTGTCTCTCTCTCTCTCTCTCTCTCTCTGAAGATATATACTCCTTTCATATTAAGAAATTCTTTCCTTATGAACAGCCCTGAGACCCTGTCTTCACCCCATCTCTCCAGCCAGCCCCTCACCCCAGAGCAGAGCTCCTAATTAGGGTGAGTGTGGAGCTCAGAGTCACCACAGAACATTTGCACAGCTGCAGGGAGATGTGTGTGTCACTGCCGACAGGTTCACAGTGGGACAGAGTGTGCAAGAGCAGTGAACACAATGCCAGCCCTTCACGGCATCCTTCACACCTGAAACACGGCACAAGGAAGACTTCGTCCTCTGTAAGGGAGAGGTGCTATGGAGCTAACCTTACTCCGCCAGGAAATACTAGGAGCCGAGTCTGCAGAGCTTCAGAGCTTCGTCATATTTTCACATCCTGGGTGGTTTAATATCATTATCCTCTTAAAGATATGTGGTATGGATGACTTAATCACAGGAACTCCATGTCAATATGTCAGCTCACCTTACATCATCACATTTGGAATGGATATTTTGTTCAGACAACTCTACAAGATGCTGCTCAAGTTGATCTAGTTGAATGCAACAGGTTGCTAGCAGGAATGTATAAGACTCACTGTGAAGGAAGATAAATGAGAGCAAGCTGAGGAAAATGGGTAATTTTAGCAGATGATGAGATAACATTTAAAATAGAGCAAAACATCTGGGTTATGACATAAATAGTGCTTACGTATTGACCAATCACACGGGGAGCTGCAGTGCTTGGAATACTCCATCTGCAGAGAATTCTTACGTACAAAAACAAACTCAAGCTCAGAAAATAGAGAAAAATGGGGGCAAATGGTTGGGCAAACAGTTCTAAATTGTTTCTAATTGACTCACCTTCGAATGACTGAGAGGTCAAATGTGAGGTTCTCACACATGTCTCCTCATATTTCAGTCCAGCCCCACCTCTTAAATATTTCCTTCCAACTCTGTGGCTTAAAACCGAACTCTAGCTGGATGAGTCCTTTGAATCTGTCTTGTTCTTGAGCACTTGCCACTGTGCAGTCTGCCAGGGACTGTCGTTCCCTCGAGGTCTACCAGATGTCTGCCCAGGACTGTGGTGTCCTCCTCCCTCTGAGTGTCCAGTACCTCTGCAGACTGAGCACAGTGCATGCAGAAGGGTCCACACTGGCCTTTGTCTCTTGACTTTTCCCTAGAACTTGGATGAGGTTATGAGGCGAGCACATCTCAGAATTGTGTAACAAGTATTGTTTACTCTCAGCACAATGAATGATACTGCTACACCTGCCCGCCTGCACACCTGCCGCCTCCTCCTACCCACCTCCTTGCAAGTGGATTGCTCAGAATCCCACACCGCACGCAGTGAGGAGACCTCTCGCTGACCTCCCCTCCTGGCCTCCTTCCTCCTCCTCTGAGCAACCCATAGAAACTAGTATTCCTCTTCCCCAAAATGAGCAGAATCTTTTTTCCCAATGGCAACCACAAAACCTAAAAATATTACCCTGGAATTCCCCAGTTTCTACATAGGAGCAAATGTAAAAGAGATCTGTAACTTCCTTGATTACAGATCCAAGACACCCCAGGAAAATGGCCTGCCACTCCCCGGGAGGAGAGCGGCTGCAAAGCGGCCTGGCTTCCCAGAGCCCAGCCCAGTTCCCATCTCTACAGCACCAGGATCCTGACCTTCGCATCGGACACCTTCCTGGGGGCCCTGGGTCTTCTTTCCGAAAGTCCCCATGAATGTCAAACTTTGATCAGGTGAGTCCGCAACACTTTCACCCCCCTGTCTTTTGATACATGAGCCCTGCCTGCTCTGAGCTGCCCCAACACCAACTTGTCCCATCGGGTACCCATCTGTTTCATTTTTGAACCTGACTCAAGTGAGCACTGCGACCTTCCTACCACACACGGATAAAACCCTGGGGTCTCCAAGGCTTGCCCAGCTCAGTGTCTGCTGCCCCGGCCTCTCTCCCAGTGTAGCCCGTGCAAGCTCTCAGTCCTGCTCTGCCCCAGCCTCTCCTGTCCCTCACACAGGCACTGTCCTGTTTGGGTCCCTTCCTGGGCACTGGCCACCCATCCTTGTGGGGCCTGCTAGGAGGCCCTGCTCAGACAGCCACAGCCCTGCAGCAGCTGCGTCCAGCCCTTACAGCAGAGGGAAGCTACAACGTGTCCGGCCCCGTCAGCCACTCAGGAGGTTTCTGTTACGCTTTACTGGGCCAGCACCGGCAGTCTTTTCTGGAGCAGCTCCCTGCAGGATGTGTTCTGTGTCTAGGAAAGACCATCACAATGCCGAATCAAGTACCCAGGTGTAGTGGTGCAGGAAAGCACAGAGGCTCCTGAGGGTGCGGGGAAGGAGAGAGAAGGAAGCAGCGTGTGTGATGGGACCCCAGGCAGCAGCTGCAAGGGAAGAAAAGGGCAAAGAAGGGCAGTCCCAACACCGGGCGCAGGACACCACCACGCAGAGTGTGCGAGCGCGAGTCTCGGCCGCGCTTCATCCGGAGGTTGTTCATGCTCTCCGCTGCCTCCGTCCCTTGCTCCTCCTCTACTGCCCCGCTTCCTTCCCTCTGTGGTACAAACGAACAGGGAGGATGTGGTAATAAGCTTGTCTTTCAGACAAGTGTGCACTGTTCTTTCCCCGTGGACTAAAGAGATGTTGATGGGAGAAGGTCTCAAAGGACAGGCTAAGTGCAGGCTGACTTGGAGCAGACTTTTCTTTAATTATGGGGTGATGTACTTGAATGATTCTTGCCCAGGGGAAAGGGAGTTAGTGTCCACTGTGCCGCGAGGAGGGTGTGGCCGACGCTTTGTGGCTCAGTGACTGAGCTGCTTCCTGTGAGCATATCTGACATCTGCTGGGTCCGTATCACTCGGTGGTAAGAAACATTGAGGGCTCCTTGAGGGGAGGGACTCATCTTCAGGTTCGAAAGGGGGGAACTTTGTCTAACTGTTCAATTTAACAGGATTTGTCATCGAAATACTAAGCCATGTTCCGATTCTGACTTTCATTAGAAAGTGTTTTTATCTCTGCACATTTCATTTCAAATTATTTTATTTATTTTATAATCTGTCCTATAAATAATCTAATTTTGCCATTTTCATTATGATATTGATCATAATCTTTTCCTACCTTACAACAGAAATCTATAAAATATCAATTAAATGAAAAAATCTGGGGAAGAGAGAAAATATATATTTCTAGCATGTTTTGACTACAATCAAACTAGTAGATTTTACTTGTCTAGAAAGTCAATCAGCTAAAAATATTTTTTTAACTTTTTGTTTGTTTTGTCGTATTCTTAGCTACAACCAACATAAAGTATTTTAGAAATATTATTTTCTCTAACCTGATCCTGGCAATTTAAAGGAGGCAAGATTTACTGTGTCTCTTCTTGTAGAAGTTTCAGTGTGTGGTCAGCTGGCTCCAAGAAAGGGTGTGTGGCAGAGGAGAAGCAGTACCTGGCAGAGCAGGCACAAAGCAGAGGTCAAGGAGGGGGAGGCAGGTGACCCTTCCAAGCTGCACCTCAGTGACCACCTCCTGGGGCTTCACCTCCACCCAGGGCAGTACTAGCTATGAGCCCATCAGGGGCCACCCACGGCACAGTCGCACACACCCATGGTCCAGTCATCTCCCCAACCTCTGCCTATGAGCATCTGAGGCTTAGGGGGACATCTGGACATAAACTAGGACACATCACAACTCACAAATGATCTTATTAATATGACAAAGAGATAAAAGTTTATACTATTTTCAATGTAACCACCACCCTCACTTAAAAACTATAGCTATAAAAAGTAACACACTGCAAACATACAAGTAGAAAATGATTATAGAAAGTAATAAAAATTATTAATGTGTTGTATAATTTTTAAAAATGTATTTGCAATGTAACTATGCCTGATCAATACAGAAATAGGAAAATAAATTTTAAAAAGTAGTAAAAGGTCCACACCATGCTATTCTCAGTCCTTTTAATTCTTCCGCACGTTCCTATTTCCACCTGCTGTCAGTTTTCTTTAATTCACACAGTTTGCCACACTACTGCAGCGCAGGGTATTTATAAATGTCTGTTACTTCACAGACTCGTTTCTTCATCGTAAGAGAGTTTTCCCAGGCCCGGAGGCAGGCTGATTGTCTTTACTTTGAGTGCTCGGGCCGTCGCCTCATTCCCCATGACACCCGCCGTCTCCGATGAGACGATGACCTCACCCATCTTCATCAGCCTTGTTTCTTCGGGGAACAACTCTTGTTGCGTTCACTTTTTCCCCTTCAAAACTGTCTTTTTATCTTTCGGTGTCAGGATCTAACCTTGACGGAAGCATGTGTTTTGTGTGATTTTCTGTTCTCGGTACTTGCTCTCTTAGATACGCAGAAGATGCCACTCACTGTATTTGCTCAAACTTGAACCATTGCTTCTTGGAATACACGCCTGCTTTCTGCCGGTTCCTTGGAGGGCGGCCGGGAGAGGCGCAACCCTGCCAGCCCGCCCCGCCTCAGTCCCCTCCCTTGTTCCCCAGAGAGTCGCTCCAGACCTTTAACTGAGTGAATTTCCAGTTCCTTACCTGCGTTCACCTAGGTGCTGGCCCGTCCGATGAGATCACGTCAGTGCCTGTATTTTAGTAGGCATTCCCGGCGGTTACCGTCTGTCTCCATCTCGCTAACCCGCCCCGCGTGATCAGACGTTCTTTCTGTCACTTTGCACCTACTCTTGCTCTTGTGTGGATCTCAAACTGTTTGCTAAGCACGCCCTTCGCCCCTCTTCAAGCCTCGCGCCGCTGTGGGCCCCTCTCCCCATCTCTGCTGCCTTCTTTGCTTTCTCCTCCGTCTTCCCCTTGCTTCTCTGTATTTTGTAATGTTTTGGTGTATTTTGGAAATCACGGAGAGGAGCGTGGTGGATCCTGTACATTCGTTTTCCCAACCGTGTCATCACCGACTGTGAAGGGCCCTCGCTAGTTCTGTCAGGTCCCGCAGCCCCAGACACGGGTGGGCGCACGGGCAAGGCCCGTCCTGCTGCCGTTGCTCCAGTGCCCAGGGAGCGCCCAGGGGGCAGGCACTGCCAGGGGAGTGAGGGTCTCAGAGTCCATCGTGTACCTGGCAGTGAGACTGGCTTCACGTGCCACGGGCTCCTTAGTACACGTGTGAATTAACAATTGAGTGGGTGTTTGCCACACTGGGATATGCTTCCAAAGAAGACACCTTAGAATGTGGGGCGCTAGGGTGGCTCGTCTTTAATGTTTACTGGAAGATTTCTCTTTTTTTTTTTTTTTTTTTTAGGTTTTTTGAGACAGGGTCTCGCTTTTTTGTGGTTCAGGCTGGCCCTAAGCTCAGCCTCAAACTA
>PVIR01002173.1:94960-106837 GCA_004026965.1 Petromus typicus
ACAATCCTCCTGCCTCTGCCTCCCGAGTGCTGGGATTACAGGCGTGAGCCACCACGCCTGGCACTGTGGTATGTGGTACTGGTTGCTGCTGGGTGTGGGTCTCCACACCCAGTATTGTTATGTGGTTACCGGGGAATTGAACCCGGGTCCTTGCGCTTGCGAGACAGGCGCCGGAACCACTGAGCTAACTCCCCGGCCCTGGAAGATTTCTCTTAAAATGAAGAAAGGAGTCTATGAAGTGACAGACATTTATAAATACCCTGCGCTGCAGTAGTGTGGCAAACTGTGTGAATTAAAGAAAACTGACAACAGGTGGAAATAGGAACGTGCAGAAGAATTAAAAGGACTGAGAATAGCATGGTGTGGACCTTTTACTAAATGCCAGGTGTACCTTAGCAGGATCTCTGCAGCACCTAATTAGGTAGTCTTTTCTTTCGCTTTAACACAACAGTTGAATTTCCTCCAGAAGATATTGAAAAAAGCCCATATGAATGATGATATCTCTCATTTTATTAAAGTGGAAATGTCCTCAAGATATATTATCTTGACTAATATTCAAACAAAAAACTCCTGCAGCATACAGAGCAGTTGACTTTTCTGCTGCACTGTTCAGGAAGTCTTCCAGTAAACATTAAAAGACGAGCCGCCCTAGCGCTCCACGTGCTGCTTCAATGCCTTACGCACTAACTGCCACCACTGAGATCAGTAACTCTAGGGACGTCTCAGTTAGGAGTCAGTTAGTCCTTTGGAAGAGGAAGAACCGTCAGAGAGCAGCCCGTACACAGCTCCTCCGCGTTAAGCCCCCGACGGCTCACACGACTCAGCGTCACAAGGGAGGCGCAGCCTGGACAGCTACCGTGCACGCTCTCCAGGGAACTGTGCCAGCACGAGGCACCGGAAGTTCTGTGCTTTTGAGTGTTTCCAAAGCACAGCCAGCTGACTACTGGATGTGCGAGCGACCGGATGGGCCGTTAGGGGGCCTTGTGCTTGGCTCTGGCGTAGAACTGAAAAAAGACCAACAGCAACGGAAATACTAAGTGCAACAAAACAGAGGGAGGACCTGGGGCTTCCACATCATGAGGAAGATCCGACCGCACACAAGAGAATGCTGATCGACGCCAGAGGCCGCGCCTTCTTGCACGCACTCCGTTTTCTTCTTAAGGGATGGAACTGCTGACTGGAAGACACTTTTTCCCAGTCTAACAGCTATTTCAAAGCCACACGTGGAAGACCTTGCTTACTCTTAGAGACATTTATTAATTTATGCATCCATCTTTGGAAACCTCAAGAAGGATAAACTTGAGGCATTTTTAGGAAAATGAATGTGCCTTGAGACCATAATGTTCAGTGAAATAAACCCACACGAGCTTAACTATCACGTGGTTTCTCTTATATGAGAAACCCAAAGAATAAATAACTCAAGGAGCGAAACGAAAGACAGATAATAGAAAAGAAGGAGGTTGATCTTTTGCATTAGGGAAGGGATCAAAGGGTGGAGGGAGGGGAGGGTGAGGGACAGAGGAAGAGAGGACTATGGTGTGTTATGTACTGGGCCAACTCTCACAGGAATGTAAACACACACTCCTGAAAATAAATACAAATCCAAATTTTAAAAATCCTCAAGCTCTTGCTATATATTCGTTTAAGCTATGTGGAGTAGAGTAGCAGTGTTTGTTTTTTTTTTTTTAATAAAAACTGTGTGTTGTGTCTTCTCTAAAGAGAACTGTCTCAGCGCAGAGAAGGCAGCTCAGGGGCACTGCGCCCGCCTGCGGGCATGATGGTGTGAGCTCAGTTCTCAATACAGAGCGCGAGTGAGCGCGAGAGGAAAGGAGCGCTGTCTAAGGGCAGTCCCTCTGGTCTGGCCCAGCTGTCGGTAGGAGGCTTCTGGCTTCCTCGAGGCCTGGGGCAGCGGCTCCCTGCAGAGCTGGCTCAGCACTGCTTCCCAGCCGGACCCTGGGCTCCAGTCCAGGGGCTCCAGTGACCGTGTCCACTCTGAGGCGATGCTTTCCATCTGCAAAGATAGCTTCACTAATAGACACCTGACAGAAGAGTCCAAGCTCTTGGTGCCTAATGTGGCTTCCAGCCCCAGCTGGGTCAGCCTGTCATCTCCACCCAGGCTGTAGAACACACGGTGCCCACATGTGGGCATAGGCTCCTCTGTCCTGTGTGTTGCCAGAGCCTCTGGCCAATGCAGCTGTGTACTCTCCTTACACAGGGAGCCAGGCCCCAGCAACACTCAACCGCAGAGAGAGCAGAGAATGCTGGAAAAAGAAGGGTGGACACAGCACACCCCTCACAGGCCCTGCCCCCACCATTGTCTGGGGAGCAGAGCCCTCGGGAGGGCCAGGCTGGCTCCTGAGCAGTACACACCCTACTGGTGCTTGTAGTGACCAGGCGGCGGAGGAAGTGGGCTGAGACCTGCACAAGGCTTTCCACACAGGAAAGGCCCCACCTCCCCAGGCACTGCCCTCAATGCAGTCCCCATGGGGAGCCAGCTCCTGAGGAGAAAGCCACGAGCTGTGGATTCTCTGTTACTGTTCTGAGCAGGAGTCAGGACCTCACCCTTGGGGGATGCCAGCACCTGACAGGCACAGTATAGGACGTGGATAAATTACCCCTGCAAGCTCCAGGGCGATTTCAGCCACCCCACACTGTGGCCCTGGCCACTCTCAAAGGTGCTTCTGCAGTGGGAAGCCTCGCACACCTCCCAGCTCCAGAACCCACTGAACGGGACCGCAGCTCCCAGCAAGGATGTAACATGAAAGCCGGCGCCAGGGCCTTGATGCTGCTTTTCAACTTATTTACTTAACATCCGATGCTCACTGGAAGTTTTTTTAATCCAGTTGCTTTTACTTTCTTCTTAGGTGTTTTTTTACACACCTGTTCACCCATTTGGGCAGGTTCTGGCCATACATTTTTTCTTGTGATCTCACACTACTGGTTGCTTCAGAACGCCGTTATTTCTCTTCTGGCTTAGCAGAACTGTGAATTTTCCAGGACAGCTCTAGACTGGGTCCGTCTTCTGGGTGGCGCCAGCCCCTGCTGCCCATCAGCATGGGCACTCGCATGCCTGTCTGCACAGTGAGCTGGCACGGCCTCAGCACACTCCAGCCCCGCAGTACAGACTCCAGCTCCAGAGGGGCGGCCTATACACCCCTTGGATCATACACTACGTAGAAGATAGATTTGCTTTGCCTCTTGCTGACTTTGAAGTCAGGAGTAGACAAACACTGAAAACTCCCTCCGCATCAAAAGGCAGCTTCTCCGAGGGACCCTGAGTGTCCTCTTAGTAAAACCAGCTGACGAGCGACGAGGACGCGCTGGCTGGGACCTGGGCTTTCAACTCTATGGGGCCTCTCTCATCTCTGCTGGAAATTAGATTGACTCAAAGTTTTACCCCTTTCTCTTCTTTCTTTCTTTTCTATTTACATTTCTAGGACTCTGAGCAAAGTCTTTTATCTGGAAATTCAGAGACCAACCTCCTTAAAATGCATGACAGAAGATCTGAATGTCCACCTGGCAGATGTGCCCCAAATCCCCTCTGTTCAGTGCTGCTGAATCCTATTCAGACAAGTTCAAAGAAGTTTTTCAGAGAGTATGCTTGTGGTCCCACAACCTGAGCTGCAGGTTTGATGTCTTTGTTTATTAATGGGGCCACATACCTGGATTGAAACAGAATGGGTAATCCGAGCATGAGCCCCTAAAATGGTCAGGTCTTGTAACTTGCACCAAGGAGCCTCCTCTGAAAGTTTTGGAGTCGACTACTAGTATGTATTTGTCTAATTTGAGAGAGCACTACTGCAAAATGGTTTCTATAGATAGGATTTCCGATCAACTTATAGACACAGGACAAACAGAATGAAAGAAGAAGAAAGAAAAGAAGAGGAAGAAGAAAATGCATTGGGATTAACCCGACTCATCTCATCTACCTCCACCCCGCGCAGTTCTCATCTCCTCCGCCCCCGTCCTGTCCTTCCCACTCTACTTGTGCTACACTTACGCAAACACTGAGAATTCTGGGAAGCAGAGTGATGCTCACAACACTGCGTTAGTGTTAGCAGCGTCATCTGTCAGAAAGTGAATTTCTTTTCTGTTTCTGCAGGATTAGGATATCCTGGCATCGCATCTACAACACAAATTACTTACCAGAGAAAGAGCTCAGGTCTCGTAGAGAACTTGGCGTCCTCTTCATCATGCACGTGTCCATCACCAACTGTGCTCCCGGGCCAGGTACCCTTGCTCTCCGGCTGTGAATACAGAGCATTTTATTGCAGAAGAATTTGTTCTGTATTGAAATGATCTCTGTTGTAGAACTCTTCATTCGTCAGTGCTCTGACCTCACATGTGGCACTGTTTAGCCTCATGCTTATACCTACCACTTACCTATGTTTAACTTATCATTTAAATAACCACTGATTAAAGGAAACAATTTGGTTCTATGTAGTTTATTGTACATTAAAGGACCTTTCAAAAAAATATATAATAAGAGAAAACAAAAATACATAATAGAATTTTCATCCTAAGTAAAAAGCATTTATGAGTAACTAGAAGAGCAGAATGTCAGAAATAGAAAAACTCACAGCTGGTTTGTGTGATAGTCCTGTTCTTGGGGAGGGAAATCAGTCAGCTGAGAATAGATCAACTGTTCATGACCAAAAGAAAAATCTCGGTCTAAAGGCCAGTGAGGTTTGTTTTCAATAAACCGAGACTCTCCATCACCTTTTGGGAGAAGAGGTGAAAGTGTCTCTGAAAAGCAGAAATGTAGCAGTGGTGGGTGCCATGTTCACCAGCTAAACATGTTTAATTCCCCTTCGGTCACTCGGTCTGAGCAGCAGGTCAGGGGAGTTTGGACGCAGTCAGAGGGTGTCAGCTGTAATTGTGTTCTTCTTCCAGAGAAACTGACTCGAGGTTAACAGGACTGCAGGCTGATGAAGGAGAGTGTCCACATGTATTTTGTTAAGGAAACATGACCTTTAGAGATTCAATTAGGAATCTTTTCACTAAGGAAGCTTAGCTCGACTATATTGATTTATCAAAATGGTGCATAATGAATCACTTTGGAGCTCCAAATTCATTATGGCATTACTCCGAAACCTGCCAATTTTATATTATATAGGAAAACAAATCTCCATTTAGTTTGATTTCAACCTTTGAGAGTACCTGTCAACCAAAATGCTGGCAGAATATGCATTAACTCATTTCAAGTCTCAGTGACCCAGTAACGATGTTGGAGAATCATTATGATTCCTTTTCTCTTCCATCTCAGGTGACTGGACGAAGGTGATCGGCTCAGAAGTGCTGGTGCACAGTTGCTATGACTCATCAACTTGCTCTTCCTAATAACCTGCTTTCCCACTCTGACCTTCCTCTCCCTCCACTCAGTCACGTCTTCGTGCCACGGAAGCAGCCAGTGTGTGCTGTCCGCGGTGGTGCTGTTCTGTCTCCCTGCGCCCCTGTGAGCCCTCCTGCTTTTGTGCGGGTTCTGGACCTGATCAGAAGCTTCTTCCCCTCCCTGACCTGCATGGACCCCAACCACTGGCCAGCAGGATGCTTGGAGGACACATTTCTTTGCAGAGAGCACATTCTGGGCCACATTTCCATCATCCTTGTCCCTAGTTAGATGACGGTGCTTTCTGTGAATGGCAGCTCCCAGTGCGCTGTGATGTCCCGGTCCTGTTGGCCCCTCACCCGGCTGTCAGGCCCTGAGCAGGTGAACTCTCTGTACTCCCCACAGTTCCACCTCCTGTCACAGCAGAGCACACAGCTTGTGCTGAGTGCAGGCCATGTCTGGAAACAAGCAAACTGTCAGCTCTGTGAAGTCTCCAGGTCTCCAGTCTCACTGTGACGCGCCCGCCGTAAGCACTGGGCCTCAGCGGCACCTCAGAGCCCTGCAGGAGGGAGCAAAGCCTTCGGTCAGGGCAACTCTGTATCGGGCTTGTATCTTTTGGTTCCAGGTTAAAATAAAACCCCTGCTCCTTCAGGACTCATTTTGTAGTGAAGGACTGAATATATTCTGCTTTGGAGGAGCTGTAAAATGCTATATTTTTGACAAAGAATAGTAAAAATAAAGAAAAGTTATTTTCCTTTAAAATTTTTAGAAATTGCAGTTTGTACCAATTATGCTTTTCATTTCTAAATGCCTTAGTAAAAAAATAAAAATCCAAAACATCAAGAGCCATGAAACAATAAGCCTCCATAGTTATCTTAGGAAATTTATTTTATTCCAAGTTTGTTATAAAAATAAATATGCTTCTGTAGTTATAGCACTTGAAGCTTTCTGGCTACAATGGGCAAAATATTTCTTTTCAAAAAATGTATTATTTAAAAGGGGCAATTTTCTTTAAAGAATTTTCTTCACAAATTTGCTTTCTCTTGATATTGTTTTGAGTGTTAATTCTTACTGCACACGCACATCTGAAGGTTCAAGCGCACGACTAATCATTGTTTCTCCTCTGAAACCATCTTCCTCGCGAAGTGCCGCCCAGACACCTGGCTGCCGGCTGCTCCCAGCCCCCCATGGGGTAGCCACCTGCAGCCATCAGGTGCTGCTGGAAACTCTCCAATAAGCTAATCGAGAGATCCTGCATGGTGGGCACGACGTGCACGCTGCGCGGGAGGCTGAGGCAGGACGGCCGAAAGCTGGGGCAGCCTTGGCAGCACAGCAGCCCAGGGAGCCCTGCCCAGCAACACAAGATGAAAAGGGCTGGTCTGCGGCTCAGTGGAAGCCCTGGGTGAAGCTGGTGCCACACAAGAAAGAAGGAAGCGAGTAATCGGCTGGCTGCCAGGCTATAGCAATTTGGGCAGCACAGGCCTGCTTTTGGCTTGAATAAAATGGTGTCTGCGTAAACCATGCTACAGTGCAAAGGCCGCTTCTGAGCACAGAAGGAGGCCGGACAGAGGACGGAGGAGCCGCCAGCAGGAAGCCCCACCGCGTGTCTCTGGTCTGGTCAGTGTCAGGGGAACCTAAGAGTCTGCTGTCCTCAGCCCCCTTACTGCACCTATGACACCGGTGATGGGCACGGGCGGGCGGGAGGCCCATCTGTGCTTCTGCCTGGGCCTCGAGCTCAGGGCAGATGCTCAGCACTGAGTGTCTGGGTCAAGCAGCGTGCATGTTGTGATAAGAGGACTCATCTCATGGGCTGAGACACAGGGGAGGCACAGCTGGCTCTAGGAAAGTTTCTGCATCTAGTTTCTGAGGGCTTTCCATGCTGATTTTCCAGTGGTTGAGATGAATGGGCAAAGAAAATGTTATATATATATATAACATATATGTATGTATACATATATATATATATATCATATATTATAATAAATGTATGTGTACAACAGATACTACTGAGCCATAAGGATAAATTTGAGATACATCATATATTATAATACACGTATATGTGCAACAGATGCTACTGCGCCATAAAAAGGATAAATTTGAGCCACTCTTAGGAAAATCACTGGCTTCCGGGACCACACTGCTGAAGGACGGCAGACCCGGCGTACACGTTCCACGGCTCCTCCCAGGGCAGAGACCCACGAGGTGACTTGAGCAAAGTGGAGGCAAGATGGGAGCAAACAGGAAACAGAGCCTGGAGGTGGGAGGGGGCCTGGGGGCGTGGGCAGCTCCTTGGGAAACGGGAGAGGCCAGGGGTGCTACACGTGCATGCCAGCCCCGGTGATGGTGCAGCAGGTACTGCACACGTGACCTCAAACAGACATAGGGCTACCGTGTCAGGCGGCCGGTAAGCTTACTAATGTTGTCCGGCAGTGTTGACATGTCCTCCGGGAGCCTGGTGAAAGCAGCGGATTCCAAATTAATGAACTTGGAGATGGAGAACTGGCCTCAGAGCCCCTAAGTTGTTTCCAGTCTGGTCACCCTTGGTTCAGCAGTGTCAGGAATGAAATCCAAACACTGCTGTTCCTACCGGGTTCTCAAAATGTCCTTTTGTTCTAAAGGTAAATGCCACAGATGTCGAAAAGTAGCAATAACCCGGAGCTGTTGTTGAGCTGCATCCAAGTGCCAGGCTTGGCTTGTTTGTGGAGTGACTTAGGACCACATAACCACAGCTTGTACTTCAGTGGCAGGAACAGGTGTTTCGTTTCCGACTGACTTGGGATGGCAGCAGGCTCCTCCTTCCAAGAGCAGTGTGAAAGTGCTTCTAACAGCAGGTGGGCCAAGCAGGCTTCCACCTGCACCATGCCCACCTTGCCCAGTCTGCAGCGATCGGCCCTGGGTGGGCAGCAGGGGGCCGGGCCAGACCGGGTGGCGCTGCGGCCTGCACAGGCTCCTGAGAGCCGGCCCTCACTAGCAGGCCGCTCTGTGGTGGGAAGCCAGGACTGACCAGTGAGCAACCATCTGTCCTGTCCCCACCGCACTGCATCACACCCCCTAGAAGTGTGCCAGGTGAGCTCAGAACATTATCGCTGAGCAGCCAGGGGAAATTTCACAGAAACAGCCAAAGTGAAAAGCACACCTTCGGGGACAAGTTTATGAGTAGGAACAGTTCTGTTTTCCAGTGGAATGCAAAAACTGCAAGACATAAAAATCTGGAAACTCCCTTGTCACTCTGCTGAGTGTGCAGGTAGCTGGGGCATGAGCTTCTATTATACAACAAGGATTGTGGGGGGCACATTTCATGTCTGTACCTGGACAAGTGTCTACCTTGGGAGAAGCAGGCAAATGCAGAAACAGACCAGCGGCTCCTTCTCTTAGCTCAACAGAGAAGCTCTGCATTTTAAGTACTTAATTGGTGAAGCATGTTATGCAGGATCTACCTGACAAACACTGCACATATACAGCGTGATGATTCTCCCGACAGAGTCCACTGTCACCTTGGGCACATCAGGCCTCAGAGCTTCTCCTCTCACCAGGACCTCCTGCATTTTAACCAGGTCACCCCCGTCTCTCCTCCCTCTTCCAAGCCTCTGGCCACCAGCACCTGCTCACCAGGGAACAGGGAAGTGGAAGGTCAGGACGCCTGGCCTGGAGTGGTGGGAGAAGAACAGACAGAGGGTTGGGGCTCACACATGGCACCAACGGTCAGCAGGTGCGACTGTCCACTCCAGGCCTAGAGCAGAAAGCGCCAGGCTCAGGAAACAGGAGCCAGTATGATGCAAGCTGCACGCTGACTGCAGACAGTGCGTCAAGATGCCAAGGCCTCTGAACCCGCACCCAGGGAGGGGCGGGCACTTGGCGTGACCAGGCGCCTGTCATTGGTGGGTCGAGCTCGCCCCGACCAGCCTCCTCCGGAACCTCCTAACCAGCACAGCGGATCCACGGCACCGTGCTCCTCGCTGTCGTGCTGACGATGCTATCATACGTCCATTAATTAAAATACTCAATTTCAGGAGCTTAGTGGCTGCTATTAAAATATTTCTAGCAGTATTTTAAAACACCCTTCTCCTGTAAATTCTACGTAGCCTTAACTTTTAATCTATCCTCACTGCTGCGTTTTCCCAAGATATTGTCCTATAATCCCCATTAACACTCTGTCATAAATTAAAACTTAATTAAAATATATAATCATGTTTAATCCCTTGCTTGTTTCTCTAAATTCCTTGCTATTTATTAATGGAAAACAAAGCATAATATTTGCATTTTGATTGACTCTTTCAGACTTAATAATCCTGTGTTCTTGCCTTTCTGTCTGTTCACAAACAACAGCTAAGTCCCCTTCCATCAACACACCCCCAGATCCCGTGACTCTTACCATGCGATTTCTCATGCAGCAGAGGACCAATCTGCAGAGGCTCTTTCTTTGCCCAAAGCTCTTTTAAATTACTGCTGATACTTCAGAACTGCACATTGTATTAAGCTACGAATCCACTGCGTGACCACTGAAAATGTACAGAGCCCTGTGAGGAACGGGGACCACCTCAAAGGCAGTGGGTGTTAGCCAAGCCTCGAGGGCAATTTAATCATCTTGTCACTTTGCACAACCGGCCCTTTCACTTTGTGCTGTAACAAGCAGTCGTGAGCGTGGACGTGCGGGGCCCGCGGGCTCTGCCTGCCCTGGAGTCTCAGTCGCTGACGGCCTAGCCTGCTCACCCTTGCAGCGTGGCCCTGAGCCATCAGCCTCAGCACCTTCCTCACCAGCATGCGAACAGGTTGATAATATGTGGCCCTGGACCATTTTCAAGACTTTTTGGAACCCTGAATTTAATATAAAACATTTGATTAGGAGATACTGTTTCATGTAGTTTTTAAACCATCGAAAGCATTGCTCCACTGTGCTGCCTGGAGCTCTCAGGGTTTTGGCAGAGCCCTGCTCCTCCCTCTCCCGGAGCCCTTCCTCATCCCACAGCCTTCCCACAGCTCCTGCGCCCAGCCTTCCCCTTCCTCTCCGCCCGGATGCAGAAATGAGCACATCACCCCACCTGGCCTGCAGCTGGGGCCCTTCTCCCACCCGCCTGCAAGCGTTCACCTTCTGCCGGCATGTTCTGAAATGTGCATTTCCTGGAGTTAATATAAAGTGGAACCAGGATTGCCACACCAGTGCTGTGCACAGGAAGACCCCTGTGTCTTACAACTCTGCCTGCTGGGATATTCACAGCCACTTACGTGGGCGAGATACATGGACGCTCCCCGATTTCCCGGCTGAGCCTCGGGCCTGGCCTTTTCAGGTCGTCTCACCACGGTCCCCCTCCCAGCTCTGCTCCTGTCAGCACAACCCACAGCCCTGGGAACAGCGCTCTTCCGTGCCCCTCCTGATAGTCCTAGCTCATGTCCAAGGCTGTGTGGGGTGACTGCTCAGCCAGCTTTGTGCCAAGGCTCTGTGAGGTGCTGGAACACAGGGGTCTGGAGCTGAACACCCTGCCACGCTGGCTCCCTCTGTCCTCAGGTGTGCAGGGAACCACTTCTGTCTACACATGCCTTCCCTTGGGAGGCTGCCCTGACCTCCTGTGGTTATGCAGCACTGTCCTGCCTCAGCCTCCTGCTCTGATCCGGCCCTGCTATGCATCCACAAGAGAGAAAGAGGCAGAAGCCACGCACTGTATCCCCAGAATCTCCTTTCCAACCTCACTAAAGATCCCTCTCTTCTCCTTGCATTAGTTGAACCAAAAGTTCAATAGCAGTGAATGTCCCTCATCCAAAATGTCAGGGAACAGAAGCGTTTAAGGTTTTAGGCATTTGGGATTTGGAAATATTTTTATATACGTCATGAAGTTATCTTGCAGATGGACCCAAATCTAAGTGCAAGATGTATCCATTTCACACGACCTTGCATTATAACCTGAAGTTAACTCTGTGTCACACTTCAAATAAATCTGTGTAAAAAACAAAGTTTAAAGAGGTGGAATTTTGCAGTCGTGGTATCATAGTAGGACTGAGTAAGTTTCTGGTTTTGGAGCTTTTGTGATGATGGATTTTCAGGTTAGGGATACTCAGTGGTGTAAACAGAAACGTCACTTGTTATTATCCTCAGACACGAGTCTGTGCGCACACAGGTGGCCTAGGTGAGGGAGTCAGGCGGGAGGCTGGGGCAGAGCAGGACTGGCTGGGAAGGTGGGTGTGTTCTCAAGCTCACGGGCACAGGTGGGAACAGGCTCCACAGCCCTGCACCTCGGGCTGCTCAGACCTGACAGGAGGCTGAGCAGGAGACTCAAAAGACAGCTGTTACCAAGCCACAGCCACAGCGAGCTCTGTCAGCAGCCCACTGTGCAGACTGCAGGACACAGCTCGCTCACCTCTAGTCACCTGAGACATGCTCTGTGCAGTCTTCCTTCTCTTCCCATATCCCTAATAATAATACTTCACTTTTGTCTTTGTCTGGACCATTTCTTCGCTCAGGACCAAAGCTAAACTGTCACAAACCTCCTTTTCTGCCTGCTGCACCCTTGCAGCCTGGGACGTGAGGGAGACCCCGCTTTCCCATCAGGACAGCA
>PVIR01002174.1:0-42005 GCA_004026965.1 Petromus typicus
ACAAAATGCAGAGCACATTTTAAATTTTCATTATTGATTTATTAGTTAGAATTACTAGTAGATATTACTTTTAAAATTATCACACAAACTTTCTGCTTTATTTATTGTTATCTTACAGCTCACTTGGTAAAAGGATTTGTAGATCAAATACTCATAAACTAATGACTCCTTTCACATATCCGGAAGAGAAGGTGCTTCAATGAGACTCCATCTTTCAGCTGGAGTTTAAGCTCATAGCATTCCATGCTTTACTTGGAAATGTAGTCCTGAGGCCTAGAGTGTTGGGAAGAACACTAATGATGTGGTATTGTTAGAATAAGATATCCCTTGATTCCACTGCTCGGATATGTACTAGTTTTCTTCGATTCTAGGATTGTTTAAAACAGTATTTATAAAAGTCTACAACATGATAGAAAGTATGTGATACCATTTTAAGATGAGGAAGCAAGATGTTAGAATTCCTTTGTTGAACAGATACAAATTATCAGTGTTGACTGTGATCATAATGTTTATCTAAAATGTACCAATAAACTCAATAAAGGAAACAGAAGAGAACTCTAAAATCTTGGCTATCTAAGAAGAACACAAAGATAGAAACATTAGAACATTAGTGATGTCAATACGCAGTGTTCTAGCTTGAAGGTCTTGATGTAACTAAAGGAAAAAATTTAAAAATACATAGAAAAGTTTAAGATGTTCCATTTTAAGCATTTTTATGACTAAGAACGGTATACATCTTCTTTCATTACCTTTCAGCTAATACGCCCGAAAGGAGCACTTCAGAATTTGCTCTCAGTCCAATGGGAAAAGGTCCAGCAGAGAAGGGCCGGAGATCCTTCACAGCAGCCATTCTGCAGTCATTGTCCAATAAATCTAAGTCAGAAGAGCAAGCTGCGCCACACAACCAGCACGATGGAGTCTTACCTTGTCTTTCTCATTTAAAGAGCGGTGAGGGGTCATGACTTAGAGTTATAGCAAGGAAACTAGAACTCCCAACCCCTGTGACACCTCTCAGTGTATTTAAATTTAAAAAATGAGGAGATAAGGTTTGATAAGAAGTTTTAATATGGGGCAACTATTCTTTCAGGTCAGAGCTTTGCTATATTGTTTTCACTGTGGGTAATATGAGAAAATAATAAGAGAGGGCAAGAAATACATGGCTCGGTTATTGCTCGGGTAGTCTCCTGTTTGTGTTTTTGCGTTTCAGACATACAATAGCTCCACACTTTGATTTCACATTGTCCTTACTCACTCCTTCCAGTTAATAAAACAAAACATTTATAGTCAATAACAGCTATATGTATACATTTTCTTTCCATAGGCCATTTTGAAAATTCAGTGGGGAATCAAGACAAATAATGAATCATTTGTAACATCAGTTGTCTTAATATTGCAGAGACCTAAATTCCTGAAGGGGAAAAAAAAATAGTAGAAAGAAAACCTGGCTCCAAAATCCTGGGAAATGACCTCATCTTCTCTGGCTTAGAATTTTTATATGGAAGTTAGAGATGAGGAAGATCCATTTTGTAGGTGTTTTATGAGGCTCTTAAGGGAGTTCGTGTATTAGTTCAGCTTGGAAACACTCTGCTCCAGGTTCTGTGTTTCCATTTCTGAGAAGTTCAGTCATGTACTAGTGGTCTGTGTTCATCTTCGGGAGCAGGACTGGTCCCCCAACTCCCTGTGGCCCTTTCTCTCTCATAGTCAACCATGCACCACCACCCAGCACCCGTACACGGAAGCCTGAGAGCTTTCCCTTGCCATTGCAGGCCTCTTCCTGCTCGCGAGGACTAGGGATGTGGATCTCATATGATGATAATTTTGTCTGTAAAGAGCAGCTCACTCACCCCTTCCCTTTATGTATCCTAATTACAAAATCCGTCCTCTACAGCAAGTCCCAGTTTTCTCAACAGAGTTCCATGTAGTGCCACGTGAGTCATCACCTTCCGCCGGACATCTTTTCCTCTGGTTTCCCTTCCTCAGTTCTTCACTGGGATATCTTTCACTCCTTAAACAAGTGACGTAAGTACAAGCTCTCAGTTCAGGACATGCCTCTGCAAACCCAAGCCAAAGTAACCCATTTTTAAGATCCTTTCTCTTTACATCACCTTACTATGTTTAGGACTTAATGTCACTTTGTTCATTTGACAGATGATCATGGTCATGCTCTAAAGATAGAGTTGTCTGAGTACATGAGTGTACTTTTCATTTCTTGTGTTTATATTAGTACATGTTTGCCATATATGTAGTTTACAGTCACATTAGGGAGTGAATACTAGTACTTAATACAGCTTGGTTCTTTAAAAAAATCCTTTTCTGTCCCTCTCCCACCACCCCCCTCTAAATCCTCATTCCTTATTTTCATTCTGGTTGATATTATTACTTTTGCCTCGTTTTTATTACATGTGGTGATAACATTCACTAGTCATTACATTACTGTTCTTGGTATATCATGTGAGGCCGGCACTAGAGCTGGTGAGCTACTTTCTCGGCCCAGTACTTGGCATATCTGTGTGCTTACTCTCCCCGCCCCCCGGACACACACATCCTCTTGCATCTCATCTCATGTGCAGGAGATCTATCACCTTGTCTTTCTCTCCGTCCTCTATTGTTCTCTTTGTCTGTACTTTACCTAAATGAGAGATATCATAGGACATGGGGTTCTGGGGAAGAAGTCACAGCCAGAGCCCTCATGGAAAACTCTAGTGCCCCATGAACCCCACAGCAAACGATTAACAACCAACAAACAACAAAGTTGGACTCTTGAGAAAAAGGCTGAGCCCAGGCTCAAATCTTGCTATTCTGAGAGCAGCAGCCAGAGGCCAGACACTGCAGCAGCAGAAGCGAGAGCAGAAGAGCCCAGAACCCAAGCTCATCTGCACCTTTATTTGATATGGAGCCTTTAACCCATAATCCAAGCATGCATAAAACAGGGCAGTCACACAATAATCCCTGTAGTTAAAGGTGACATAGGGCAGGGCAGACATCCTTAAATCCCAGCAAGTCCTAGTAAGTTTTAAGGCCAATAATCCTAAGGCACTAACCCCTGTAGTTTAAAATCTCACAAGGTGAGGTAGATGTCCAAAATAATCCCAGTAGTTGATCCCACAGGGCAGGGCAGACATAGTCAAGTCCAAGTAAGTAAATCCCAGTAAGTAAGTCTTAAATCCAAGTAAGTTGTCCACAGTTCCCAAATATAGAGTATTTATACTTTTATGTCTGTTTAATTTCACTCAACATGACATTTTCCAGGTCCATCTCTTTTCTTACAAACTCTCAAATTTCTCCTTCTTTATAGTTGAGTAGTATTTTATTAGATGGTACATGTTCTTCATCCAATAATCTCCTGATAAATGTCCAGGATCTAGCTACTGTGCTGCTATAAACACTAATGTGCATCTATCACAATAGTAGAATATTTCTAGCTCTGTAAGGATGAGTACTGATAGTGATAAAATGCAAAAAGCCATGGAAGGGAGATTTTGTGTTCAACAAAGCTGAAACACTAATTACACAGCAAGTATATGAAGAGCTCATACAAGAAAGCTGGCTCTACAAAATTAATAGAAAAGAGAGAAATTATATATGGCATGGAGAAACTATTCCCTCTGGATGAAAAAAAATAAAATTTTACATGGACTGAAGAGGTATTGATGAAAATTAAGAAAATATACCATTATTAGAAAAAAACTGGAGACTATCCTGTCACCTGCAGATCGGAAAATATTTTTAAATAATAAAATATCACTACTAAGTTAATCATACTGATGACACAATATTTGTCTTTTTAAATAGAACAACTTTGGTTTTTTTTAGGATATTTGAGACAGGGTCTCGCTTTGTGGTTCAGGCTGGCCCTCAGCTCAGCCTCAAACTCACACCACAGCAATCCTCCTGCCTCTGCCTCCCGAATGCTGGGATTACAGGCATGAGCCACCACACCCAGCACTGTGTATGTGGTATTGATTGCTGCTGGGCGTGGGTCTCCACACCCAGTATGGTATGTGGTTACTGGGGATTGAACCCAGGTCCTTGCGCTTGCAATACAGGTGCCAGAACCACTGAGCTAACTCCCCAGCCCTTAAATAGAACAACTCTGAATACATTAAAACAAGCTTCTCTTAGAATCAAGGAAAATATGTGCAAAAATGATATTAAAAGGAAGTTAACAAAACACATGTAATTTTCATGAAAATCTAAGATACCGATACCAGGAAAAAATGAACAACATCTATGCAAAGTAAAGATCAAGAAAAATAAACTGAAAAATTTTGCAGTAGTAGAAGATACACAGACTATTCAGTACTCACAAAATGCAAATCAAAGCAATGGAATGTAAGGTGATACATCTAAAACTGGAAAAAAATTACACTTCCGTTCATGTTAAATGCTGGTAGCGTTGTAGAGTCTACATGTTTGGATGGGGTAATATTAGCTATGAAGATAAATTATTCAAATGTTTTGTGATGTATAGCACTCAGAATTACTTATTAGTTCATGTACATTACAGTGTTAACAGTAGTTTTCTGTTCCCAGTTCTGAGGCCTAAACTGACAGCCTACAACTGAGGGGTCCTTGATAATCATCGTTGCAGTGCAAAACTGAGAACCTCCTGGACAGAGAACGGGAGGTGATGGGGCTGGGGTGTGAGGACGGGGCTGTTTATCAGTCAACTAGTGAAACATGCCATTTTTACTTATAATTAAATGGCCAGAAATAAAAACATATCTTTAGCCATATGCATGATAAGAAACTTCAATGCATTTATATTTGGAACTCAAGATTCCTATACACATTTGCAGAGAAATCTAGCAAATATTTAATCACACAAAGTGTATGCATGAGCTGTACTGTTCTTAGCTTTGTAGCATTTTCCTCTCTCTTAATTATTTCTAGTCTAATTTTCAGAGCTCTTAGTTTTGTGTGTCCTACGTTGCATTAGAAGTTGTAAAAGAATCCTTGTATTGGGCTAGGGATTTAGCTCAGTGATTCTGGCACCTGCCTTGCAAATGCAAGGTCCCTGGTTCATCCCCAGTAGTCACATTCAACAAGGCCAGGTGTGGAGTTTCATGTCCACCAGCCATCAGAACCACATACCACAGGGGGGCATGGTGGCTCATGCCTGTGATCCTAGCATTCAGGAGGCAGAGGCAGGAGGATTGCTGAGAGTTCAAGGTTGAGCTCAGGATCAGGACCAGCCTGAACTACCAAATAAAAAGGATCCTTGTATTGAAACTATTAATACCATTGAGGAAAGATGTCTGGCATCTCTAAGAACTTTCTAAAATGATGAAACTTTTAAAAGAATGAGGTCCCATTTGTTGATTTCTTCCACCAATTCCTGTGCTATAGAAGTTTTGTTCATGAAGTCTTTCCCTAAGCCAGTGTCTTCGAGAGTTTTACCTAACCTGTTTTGTAGTAGGTTTAGAGTGTCTGTTTTAATATTTAGGTCTCTTATCCACTTTGATTTTAGCTTGGTACACGGTGAAAGAGTGAGATCTAGTTTCAGTCTTTGGCAAGTTAAAGCCCAGTTTTTCCAGCACCATTTGTTAAAGAGGCTATCTTTCCTCCATTGAGGATTTTTGGCTCCTTTGTCAAAGATGAGGTGGCTCAGTGTATCTGGAGTAGTTTCTGAATCTTCTAGTCTACTCCACTGATCCTCGGGTCTGTTACTTTGCCAGTACCATGCAGTTTTTATCATAGTGGCTTTATAGTATAGTTTCAGGTTCAGAGTTGTGATACCCCCCACCATGTCCCTGTTGCTTAGAATTGCTTTGGCTATTCTAGGTCTTTTGTGGTTCCAGATGAAAGTTTGGATTTTAGGAAACCACCAACAGAGCAAAAAGGCAACCAACAATGTGGGAAAAAAATCTTTACCAGCTGATCCTCAGACAAAGGGCTACTAGCTAGAATATATAAAGAGCTAAAAAAAAATCAGCCCACCCAAATTTAAAGACCCAATTCAAAAATGGGCACCTGAAATGAACAGATATGTTTCAGAGGAAGAAGTAAGAGCAGCTAAGAAGCATATGAAGAAATGCTCAACATCATTAGTCATTCGAGAGATGCAGATGAAAACAACATTGAGATTTCATCTCACTCCACATAGAATGGCTGCCATTTCAGATTCAGCCAACAGCAAATGTTGGCGAGGCTGCAGAGAAGAAGGAAGCCTTCTCCACTGTTGGTGGGACTGTAGACTTGTACAATCCCTGTGGAGATCAGTTTGGAGAATCCTCAAAAAGCTAGGATTGGAGGTCCCATTTGACCCGGCCATTGCCCGGCTAGGTATATACACAAAAGAATTAAAAGACTCATATCACAGTGACATTTGTGCACCCATGTTTATAGCAGCTCAATTTGTGATTGATACATCTTGGAAACAACCCAAGTGTCCATCAACTAGAGACTGGATAAAAAATCTGTGGTTCTACAGAATGGAGTATTACTCTGCCACAAAAAATGATAAGTTTGAATCATTTCTACTTAAATGGACATACCTTGAGGATATCCTCATAAGTGAAATAAATAGGTCACAGATAGGTACATATCACATCTTTTTTCTGGTATGAGGAAATGAAGATGTAAATGAGTCCTAGAATTGTATGATATATATTGTGCAATAGAAAATACTCAAAATGAAATAGAGTGAAGAGGGAAAATAATGAGATTATAACAAAAAAGAAAGGCAACAAATTTTATGTATACAGGGGGGTGGTAGGGTGGGTAGGGCTATGGGAAAAAATGAGAATTAAGTTGTGTCTTATACTGGTACAAATTCCTATTATGGAGTGCAATCATGTTGCGTATATGTAATGTACCAATAAATATTTTTAAAAAAGAAAAAAAAATTAAATATAAGATGAGCAAAGAAAAAATAATGAAACTTTTGAATGATGCCACATCTGTTATTATAAAAAATGTCAAAACTGCATAGCGAGAGTATCTCTCACAGAAGTGTTTCCTAGCAATAATGAGAAGTAGTGATGCCAAGCTACATACTCTTGGTTTAAAAATTGACTTTTCCTGGTTGTCCTGCTTCCTCTTCTTTTCCTCACTCGCATGAATCTCATCCATTTCGTGGTCCTCTGAATATCACGCCAGTGTGTCATTTGAAGATGGTTTTATTTAAATTGCTTTGGGAAAAAAATAAAAGACATAAGGAAACATTATCTCTACAGTAAATTTTCTCCATTCATATTTCTGAGAAATGTTTGCTCAAATCCTTAAGGTTACCATCCAAGCCAGAGAATCGGTCTGTGGCTTATGGCTCCTGGATGCTCAGTGAGCCTTGAAATGTCTTATCATGGAGACTGTTTTTTCCTTGTTAAGAATTAATCCCTTCAGAATGTCATATTGTCACCAAGACTGATAATTATAGATGAAAAATTCAGCTTTGGGGAATACACGAACAATAGCTCTTGACTTTTTTCTCAGTATTTCCTATCCAGAAGAACAGTGTGTTTACTTTCATGTTTAGACTATATGGACTATAAAGTTTTCTTTGCTGGCTGCATCCCATTTGATGCTGTTTGTGCAAGTTGGAGATGTTTCATCTTTATTGTAGACTCTGTCACTACCATCTGGTAGAGTCCTTAACATAAATCATATGCTCGATAGTCACTTGTTTATTGAAGGATTAATAAACAATAGTGCTAATTATATAGAAAAGATGAAAACATACTGGACCTTCACAATAATTACATAAATAAGTAATAGAAATAATTTGTGATTTATGAGTCTGGAAACAAGATCAAATCATGAACCAAAGAGTTATCACCTCTAATAAACTATTGATTATTTTCATGTGTTGAAATTTATGTTCTAAAAACCTAGCTTTTGGTATCTTAGAATGTGGTTTTATTTGAAAGTAGTTCATTGGTGATGTACTGGTTAGGATAAGCTTATACTAGGTTGGTGTGGGGGCCTAATCCAGCATGATTGCTATTCTTATATAAATGGACATTTTGGATGAAAACAGCAACCTGGAAAGAAAATCATGCAAAAACTTGGACATGCAATCATAACTTGCCAAGAAATCACCAGAAAGTGAAGAAAAAGAAGACTATGTTCTCTCTCCAGGCTGAAAAGGAACCAACTCCACCATCTTGATTTTGGGTTTCCGACCTGCACAGATGTGAGATAGCAAAGTTCTGCCTTTAGTCCCCAAGCTGTGGTACTTCTGGTAATCTTAGTAAATGAACATAGTAATAGTGATACCATTTTTAATTTGATTGAAGTGTTGGGAACAAATTCAATTGTTAGGACATTTCCTTTCACACATGATTCTGTTAGCTCAGGGACAAGTGTGTCTTTTACCAAGTTCAATTACAAAATCTAATGTCTCGACCAAGTGTTGTGGGAGGGAGGGAGGGAGAGAGAGAGAGAGAGAGAGAGAGATAGATAGAGAGAGAGACAGAGACAGAGACAGAGACAGAGAAAGGTAAGGTTATGGAAGAGAATATGCTCCTGAGAAAGCTGGACAAGTCCATGGACTAGTTCATCTTGGGAAGGTACCAATTTTCCAACTCAGTTTTCTTACAATTAAGTAGGGGTTGACAGGTGTATTTCCACCTCCTTATTCAGTTCTTTAATTTTGAATGAAGACTGTTAGTGAATTCATGAGGACCCAGGGACCTCCATATCTAACTTAACAAGAGAGATCTGTATCCATTAAAAAAGTGGAACTGTGGAGCTGATGAATCTCTCTGCATGCATGTGTGCATGTGTGTGCGTGCATGCGTGTGTGTGTGTGTGTGTGTGTGTGTGTGTGTGTGTGTGTGTTACTGAAGATCAAACTTACAGGTTTATGCTTACAAAGCAAGTGCGGTGCCTCTGGCCCTAGAGCTGCTGAATTGTGACAAAAAGACAAAGACTGTCTTTTGGGAGAGCCTTTGGGACTGGGAATACCTGTGATGTTTATTCCCTTCTGTCAAGAGACAAGTGTACGAGCGGATGATGAATTCACTCTTGCTTATCTTTTCCGGGAGTAAGTCCGCATAACATCGTCTTAATACACAAGACAACAAAGAGGACTGAGACATCAACACAATGAATAAAATTCGTTTTTTATGTTTTAGATGGATGTTTTTTGCCACACTGTAAGATATGCTTAGACAATAATCAGAATAAAATGACAGTTCTGAAGGGATTGAGGAGGGAATTTTTTCATAGTCTTTAAAAAGAACTTCCCTGATCATTTCTCTTCTCATCACCAGAAATGAGTAGGGTACTAAATCTGGGCATTTCAAGTTCCATGGGTCTGAATCCATGCCTTAGTTTTCCTTTGCTCCTGTTGCTTTCTCATGTCCCACTCTGACTTTTCAAACCTCATGCTGCCCACTTACAGCAGGGGCCTTTTTAGGCTCACCCCAAGCTGCTGTGGGGTAGCTGCCTTGGCAATGGCGCATGCGTGGGAAGGGATGCCCGGCCACAGGCGGTGCTTGTTGGCATTTGCCCTGAGGCCGCCTCTGAGGTCATCCTGCTCTTCAAAGTGGAACAAAACCCATGTTTTCAAAAGAGAGAGTGCTGGCTAGTGCAGGATCCTAAATACCCATCCATCTCACGGCCAGGGCAGAGTTTACACTTTATAATGGAAGAGGAAGACACGTGTACTTAAGAGCGCCTATTTTTATATTCACTCTAATTGAAACAAACGTTAGAGCACAGTCCAACTGAGTAAATCTGTGCTGGAAGGACATTCAAGTTACTGGCAAGAACGATGAATACAGTAAAGCTAGAACGAACATGCTATATGTGGAATGAAGAATAATCAACACCATCAGAGGGAAATCATGTGAGCTGGTGGGACTACTCACCTGAGGCCAGCCGTGAAGAGCCTGTCAACCCTAACATGCAAACACACCTTCCATCCATTTCCAAGTTCTGAACTTGACTGCTTTGTCAATTCACACTATCAATTTAGAATTCTTTCTCAGTCTCCTCACTAGTAAGAAGATAAAACTAACATTATTCCAAAGACACCTATAAAACAAATTAATAATCGTACATTGTCCCTGAAAGAATTTTAATTTCAATCCTTCTCTTTGTCTAAATAAATGAAAAATATAGGGGCAACTAAATCTAAATTTCCTTTTTCGTTATTATTCATCCCTTCTCATAGAGCACAAATTTTAGCACAAATTTTCTATATACCATTAAATATGCCAATTAGTAAGCTATCAGCTATTAGTAATTTTAATTATCATAATTGGTTATTCAGTGCTGTATTGAACTTGATGTTACTAAAACATAGGTTAAATAGTCTTTTTTTAGCATTACATTCAATAAAATATTTAAATAAAATACTCCCAAATTGAGTTTTTTCTTATTTTCTTGGATTAAAACTAATGCAAGTTAAAAATGTCTTACAATGTAAGAAAAAACAAAAAAAGCAGATGCAGTGATTCCAAATTATACAGCTATGTATGTGACACTGTAAAATGCCTTTTTGAATGTTTTTATTACTGAATTTATTGGTACATTTAAAATATACTTTATGATCACATTCATCTTTGGAAATTTGTAAGTGCACACGATATTTCTTGGCTCTTATTTTTTTCTATTCAAGTGCCTTCCCATCCACCGTTCCGTCTCTCTCTATATACATAAGCTTTTGCCAAAGGCCACAATTATAAAATTAGAGACACATCCATCAAGAAAGTGTTTAGCTTTTAACTTAATGGAAAATTTTAAATAGAATTCAAAAGAGAATGAAGATGTGTCATGTACTGGTACAAACCCTCAATATTGAATGTGATCATAATGTATATATAAAATGAACCAATAAAATCAGTCTAAAAAAATAAAAAGTAAATGCTTTTTAGAGTGACAAATGCTCAATCATTAATGATGACTTTATTAATGTATGTTTGGTAGAAATAATTAGTAAAAATTATGAAAAGTTTAGTGTTTAGTTTGAAAGTATAAATGTTAAATGTAGGCAATGAATTATCATTTATATCTATTAGGTTTTAAGGAACACTGAGCAAGGAAGGTTGATACAGAAGTAAAATGTTCATTTTGGAGAAAATAACTACTGCAAGGAAAATGGGATTGATCATTTTTCATGGAATTTATCTTAAGAAACAGCAAAATAGGGAGTAAGAACAATAAAAGAAACCGATTCTCCAATCCATGATGCATCTTCTGTACATAATAATTAAATATTTGGTAAATAGAGGAGTGGTTAATTAAATACTAACTTCTGTTTAGTGCAGAAAAAGTGCAACCATTCAAAGGAAAATTATGAAAATACAACACCGTGGATATAGCATTAAATGGAAAAGATCAAACTTAGTTTTATTCTAAGAATATTGAATGTTTATTAAAATAAAACGCATATATTTGAAAATAATCACTATAGTGTTTACACCAGTGGACCCACAAGTAAATTTTTGCTATTTCCTCAATTGTATTCTCTCACATATAGAATAATGCAAAATGAACTTCACCAAAGCTATTGGTAACATTTGAAATTTGAAGTGCTGGCCAAAATTATTTCCTTTGAAGCAAGCAGATTCACCAAAAATACTTAAGAAGCAAAAAAATATTGAACGGCTTCTTTCAAAAGCCTCCTTTTCTAGTGTTACACATAGCTTAGCAAAATCCACGCTCGGCTACCCTGACCCAGTGCCCGGCTAGGCAAACACACAGCAGGTGGACGGCCTCTCTCTCACCTGCGCGACGCCTCGGGCAGTCTGGCTGGCTCATCTCTGCAGACGTTTCACATCTGCTCGATCATCTCCGTGTGGCTGGAATGAAAACGTAGAGCCGGGGTGATGAATCGCGTGTTAAATTCACAATCACAGACCTAGCTGTGAAACACTCACGCTGTATTTCACCGTTCCGCTGTTTCCCACTTTGTCTAGACGATCATCTTATGTCTTTTTGATTCTTCGCCATGTCATTATCAGTGAGCTCGGAGCTCACCTTCCATCCCACTAACAAAAATGAAGTAATCAGTAAAAAACAGCTTCTTCAATGGTCACCCCCCGCCCCCGTCCCTTCCCAGCCCCAAACCCTACACCTGCGCCCTGGATCCCGCGCCTGCGCACTGGATCCCACCCCACGGCACCCACTGGCCCTTTTCCCTCATCCTGACTCAAGCTACTTGTAAACCCACAGGGTCTGTCTTGAAGATAACCTCTGCCTTTTCCATGTTTCCATTGCGATACAAGCCTTTGTCACCTCTCTGCTGACCCATCACATTAACTCGATCACTGATCATTGTTTCTAACCTAGAAATCCTGCCTTACTTGCTGCATGGTTGTTAAGTGATACATTGAGATAGTAGATGATTTGAGTTCTCTTTTCAAATTTTCCCAATGGTTTCTCCTCTCAGTCAGAATAAAAGTTAAAATTCAATGGTGACTTACAAAGGCTCATACATGCCCGCCTTCTTCCTTTCCATTTTGATTTCCTCTTCCATGATCCAGTCTTTGCCAATTATTCCTCTCACTGGCTTGATTGCTACCCTCAAACACTCCAGGAATGCCACCGCTGGAATCTGGCTCTGGCTGGGTGTGCCTGAAGCCTGGGTACCTGTCGTCCTCTCTGCATTGTCATTGGCACCTAACCTCAAGGTCCCTTTGTGTCAGGCCTCCTTGGTGGACTCCATTTAATTTAAATCCATTACCCCAAGCCAGGTATTTTATCTCTTTTTTCTTCCTTAGACTTGTACTCTCTGTAATGTCATTTCTTTTACTTAGAAGATGAATGGATATATAATTCTGTATTTTACAGGTATGTAGGTATGTTTACGTAAGGTCTCTGTTTCCAGAATTTCATGGATGACTTTGAACTGATGGAGGAAATAAGCCACGTTACTTATGTGAACACATCCCGACACCCAACGCTGCTGTGATGAAAACGGGCTGCGTGTTCCCTTCTGCTCTCCAGCTGTGATATCGGGGGGCCGCTGGATGCTCAGTCGTTCTCATCAGTCTAATGGAGAAAAGATTAAGATTACACTCCACTTTTGTATCGTTTTTTGAAGGTTAAGTTAAAAAGTATAATAAATTGCCATTGTAAACATGGTTGAGATGAGATTAGTTGTTAATCATGTTCCCAGGATTGTATGGGCTGCTTCTAAGGTGGGTGATAAATTCAGCCTATATTTCAATCTTCATTATGTGTTGGCATCTTTTCTGTGGTGGTATTTATGATTATAATGGATAATTCTAAACTGTCAGGAAACTGAAACTGAATTTTTAATTTATGCCTGTGTTGAAATGCAAAATTTTATGGCTATTGACAGCATTGGAACCCCCCTCCATATATATATATATATGATCAACTTAATAGAAGCATCTGCATCTTCAAGTAAAATTAATATAGTAACAGAATTTCAAGTAGACAAGTGAGAGCTCCTAAAATGCTGATCATTCATGCTGCTTGAGTTCTGCAGAGACAAGGACAGGGTTAAGGGACCAAGTCCTAAACTCGGAGGGAATGGTTTGACTGTTTCAGGGCTTTTAAGACCTGGATTTTAAATGAATGGTCAAAATCCTTGTTTTGTTTGGTGATTCTACATGCGTGCCTTAATTTTCATGAAACAATATGGCATAATTAAGCTTGAAAAATATACTTTCATTTCACTGAATTGCTAACTTGGAAACTTCCACACTTTTCTGAAGTGAGACCAAATGGTTCAGAGGGAGGTCATTTTCTCTTCCAAAGAAAGATGAATAACTGTGAAAGTAACACATTCACTGTTCTATAAATAAGATGTTCCTCCATAAAATACCTATCCATTGGTGCATTGAATTGTAGATACTATTATGTTCTTTTACATCGGTAAAGAAATATTTACTTTAAAAAGAGCCTCCAAAATGGCTGTTGTTAGAGTTTGGAAATACAACACACACAGAGATAAGATTATTGTAAATGGATCCCATTTAAAAGAAAACATCCTTGCTGATGAAAAATGTTTCAAAGAGTAAGTCATTGGCCTTATCTTTGAAAAGATCTCTTCCACTGAGCCTAATTACTCTTTAATATAGTTTGGAATTGGAAACAGCCTCGTACTCTCTCCCGCTAGATACCAGTGCAATGTAAACCCATCCATCTGCCAGAGATGATTGTTACAAGAAACAATTTGAACCAGAAATACTTAAGCAGGATGAATGAACACTAATCCGGCCTCCTTTGTGAGCTGCCTAAAACAACGGCTTCTTGGCAGAATTACTTACAAAAACTGCCCTTTGCAGTAAGGATTGACATCAGCCAATATTTCTTAATTTCTCCACAATACCCAAAGGGTGGAAACATTGTGAGGATTGGCCAACACCCTCCTAAACTCCAAACTGCTGCTTACTTATGTTTTCTGAAACACCTGCTTTTAATTACCAGTATCCAAATTGTCAAGCTCTCAGGAAAAATTACTGAAGAAATACATGTGCGCTCCAGCTAGCAATTGTTATTAATAACTTCTTTTGAGGAAAAATCCATATCAGTCACTTAATGGTAAATGGATAAAATAATATTAATAATAATAAGTGAATGCAACTCATTCAATATCATCAAAAGCTTATGATGCCTTGGGGCAGCATTTCTAGCTGTCCGGGCCTGACGCAGCTGTGCAGACGATGGCTGGAGCAGGCCACGTACAGTGTGAGAAGCAGGCAGCAACGATGCCCAAGCACTGGTGCACTGCAGGTAAAAACACACGGGGAAAGATGACCTTAAACGGGGAACTCTGAGGCTGGGGAAGTCCTGCTGCCCAGCTTCCCTAGACCCTGGTGTGAACGGGCCTCACAAGAGGCAGGGGTCTCAAAGGCTGCAGGTGGTGGCCCCCCAAAGAGCTGGCAGAACAGTGATGCTGAGGAAATGGCTACCTTTACCTATCAGCACCATCCTGTTACTGTAGGTTGAGGATTCCTTATTCAAAGTGTTCGAGATCAGATTTTGGCTTTTCTTGAATGTGGAATATTCCCATATATATATAATGAAATATCTCAGAACTTGGACTCCAGTTTACACATGGAATACACTTACGCTTTGTATAAACCTGATAAAGCCTGCAGGTGGCTTTAGGCCATATTTTTGGTGCACCTGTGTTTTGCTCATTGCATGAGATAAGGTGTGGAATTTCCCACAGACACCGGCACATGGGTGCTCAAAAAGTCTTGGAATGTGGAACATTTCAAATTTCAAATATTTGGATTACAGATGCTTAACCTGTGCTATGCTAGATGTTCCAGATTTTGTGCTAAATCACATTTTCATTCAAGCAAGGGATAAGCCTTCTTTTTATATTGAACCTAATCCTGGGACGGGTTAGCCAGACTCTTAGTCATATGGGATTTATTTGCACTTATGCAATAAGATTACTTGCTCCTTATTATCTTCTTGAAATTCACAGACATTGTATAAGAAATAAGTTTTAAATAGAGGAAAAATAAATATGATTTAAAAAAAAACATGAACGTTTAGAAGACCAATTTTGTATCATTTGTACTTTCAGACTTTGCAAAAATTCGTGGGGAAAAAGCAGAAGGCTGGGTTGGGTGCTGCAGTCTGGGAACGGAAGCGCAGAGAGGAAGGGCTGGGGTACATTTCCCAGGGGCAGTGGGTTAGCTACTGCCACGCTTCAATGCCTTCCTACTCACACCTCGTGTTTATGTTGGGAGAAAAGTGTGCCAAATGACTCAGTTTACTAATGAAATAGTTATTTTTCTTCGATTCAGAATTAAGTGAAAATTCATGAGATTTTAGATTTGCTTATTTCTATTTTGAGATCTAGCATCATTTATCCTGTTTCACAGCCTTAAAATTATCCCCAACATGAAACACCCCCCGCCCCCCACATGCACACACATTCAGTTGATCCAGTTAAGGTCGCAGGGAAGGGATCGCTGTCGGTGTTTGTTTCTGAAATTCAGTTCCACGTATCCTCTGGAGAGCATATTAGTCTACAAAGGTAAAAAGAAAACATCTGGAGCCTGTATCAGCTCTTGTAGATTTTGCCTGCATTTCCTTTCTCTAATTGATAAGTGATACAAAATGCCACTTTTTCATTTACAGCCACATATGTATGTTTTATATGTGTTGCAAAATTCAAACAGTTCTAAGCACAGGAAATGGCCCACTTTTTGTGAATCACGACATGCAGCTGTCTAGATCCTTAGGCTCTAAGGTTCTTCTGATTCACATTTGTATGTGGGAGACCTGTAGCAGCTCTTTGAATGGTGTTCTTTGGAAGGGATTCCTCCACTCACTAGTTATTTGAACCTAATGCATCAGTTATATAAAACTATTTCTTCTCCTATAAATTGGAGGCTCTGTCCACTTCCTGTACAGACACAAGTATAATGTCATAGGACTATTTTACATCATCAGTTTGGCTGGAAGCACTGGCAGTCTGAGAGCCACATTTCATGGCCCATGCCAGGACCTATGCTGACACATGTGCGGCAGGACGCTCTGTGGAATTCCTTGAGGTAATGTTATGTTAAACCAAAAATATTTAGTCAGGTTTTATAGAAATACTGGGCATTTTAATGAAAGCTTTGGTATTCCTGCCGAAGTGGCAAACACAGGAGCTGCCATTTGTAAGGTGCAAATCTTGTTGTGCTTCTGTCATGGAACGTGTTGTCCTTGAAATATATATTTTGAGAAACAACTTTTAAGAAATAAGTTCTCTAATGAAATAATTCTCGTCAGGTGTAAAATTTTCTTAATTTCAATGGAATAGCAATGTTGGAAAGCTTAAGTAAATATGAAAAAATAATGAAATACCTTTCATTTTGAGGCAATTCATTTATACAAGGTAATTTATTTTATCAGTTCATTATTTACAATGTTTCAGGCATTTCTTGTTCAAAAGAGTGACTGTCTTGGAATGATGCACCACTGTCATCACGTGGCTCTATGTGTGTATGTTGTGTGTATTTATGTTTTGGTAGCTACATTAATTAGTTAGAGATTGAAAACAGACACAAATACTTCCTTGAAGTGATACGAATCTTTGGTTGCAAAAGAGAAATAGTAGCGGTCCACCCGTTGCATCTGGACATTCTAGGACTCTTAGATGAGTAGACCGCACGTAAGACATCCTGATAAGACTCACTGAACAGCTTGTGTGACACAGAAAAACCTGACAACGCTGCAGTGACCGACATTTTACCTGCATGTGTTTGTAGATAACAGCGCTCCGCCCAAACTGGCCAGTGGAAATAGACAACTTTCCATCTGGAGATACACATAGGAGAAACTGTGATGAACATCACCCGATCTCCCAGTGCCCTCAACAGAAGAAATGCTGAACAAGAAATACTGAAGTACATAAGTAAGCAACTTGGCACTATAAATATATTACATGTAATGTGGAATTCATGTAATTCTCTATATACATGCAGTTTATATATGTGTAGATATAGTATAAACACTGTGTATGTGTGCATATTTATTGTATACCTGTGTCTCTATCTCTCTACATCTAAACACCCCACCAATTCTTTTCAAGTGTATATGGAGCATTTACTAAAATGAGTCACCCCATGCTGAGTTGAAAGCAACTGCCAGCAAATTTCATAGGGTTTGAAAGTGAAATTATAGAGAATAAATTCTGGCAAAATTATAGTTACACTAGATATAAAGACAACGAAAACAAGGAAATAACTAGTAAAAATCCTTGAATCTGAAGACTGACTGAGCAATCATCTTCAAAATAGACACTTATCAACATCCCATATGGCAAAGAAGAAATCGCATGGAAGAAATATTTTGAATCAAAGTATAATGACAGTGCATTGTTCAGACCAGTACTACAGCCTAATTGAAAGAAAAAATTCGGAATAAAAGGTGAAAATTGGAAATATCAATGATCTAAGTTCCCATGTGAAAAAATATTTTTAGAAGAAACTTGATAATGTAGAAGAAGGTAGTAAGAAGTAAAATCAGAAAATAAAGTATAGTTAGCATTGTATTGAGTAGCTGTTATGAGAAGCACAACTTACTAAGATGATATAAGATAAAAAGATTAGTTGTAAACTCACTTATTATCATGTCTTTTAAAAATGGAACCCCAACTTAAACTTTTCAGGGAGAAAGTTCCACTACAAAATACTACGTTTTTGAGTTTTTACCAAAATGCAGATAAAAATATCATCACACAGCTCTTTTGAGAACAGAAGTTGGCAGAATACCTTCCAAAATATCCCCTGGATTTTTTCCTAAGACTAATACATATTGTGTTACTCAGATTGGTCTTGAACTCTCAAAATCAAGCCACCTTCCTGCCTCAGCCTTCAGAGTACCTGAGAGTCCAGGTGCACTCCGCGGTATCAGTTCAGGACAATCAGGCAGCAGCAATATCATCACTAAAGAGCTTGTGAAAGAAGATCTCCAGAGCCACTGCAGAAAGTGACAAGAACAATGAGATTCAGCACGCTCAGCATGGGAGTGTGCGTGCCAATCAGTCTTCAATAAATCAAAATATTAGAGATTGACTCTAGTTTTCAATTACACTGCCTACTTCAAATGATAGATGTGAGAAATCTCTCTTCAGAGAATTATGATACAAAAATAATTGAGAGAAATAAAAAAGACCTATTAAATGAGTGACATTTAGTTTCTATGAGCTGGGAGATTCATTATTGTGAGTATGGCATCTATAACTTCAATAAAGGTAAACCAGTTATAATCAAGAGACACTTTGGTGTGAACTTACATGCACTGAACTCCAGTGAAAACTATTATAGAAAATAAAACATGAATTGTAATTACAAAAGTGAGAACGATCACAAATATGCTGTCAGTGCAGTATATCCTTGTTCTTTTGTGTTTTAGAAAATGAAGGTGCGTGAGTGTCTAGCTGTGGTACTAATACGTTCCATCACCCCTGTCAAATTTTTCACCTTCTCAAATTGCATGAGTTCAGCTGCTTTGGATCTTTCTACAGTGGCATTCTGGGAAATGGCATTACCATTCCTCGGCAGTATTTTACAAGTGAACTTGGCATGGAAAGCTCACTGGCTAGAGATGTACTTGTTTGGTAGAACCATTAGCAGTCTTCACAGTGACCGAAGACCACAGCGATATGCGTGTTTTGTAAATGTCCTGAGACTCTCATAATGCCTTTCACAATTGCATGAGACACAGTGTGACAGGAATTCAGAGTGAAAGTACCACATTATTTTACAACTTCGTGTATAACTGAAGTCTGTCATTGACATAGCACATCTCGTCTCTAAAAAGTTTATGAAATATTAAATTATTTCAAAAGTCTCATAACTAATAAATTAATATTTTCTTATATTTTAGCAGAGTATTAGATAGTTATTGAATAGAGGATTTGTAAATCCAAATTAATACAGTTCCTGTCTCATTCAGAATTCTCATGACTCAGGATTTAAGGATTCTTTTTTTTTTTTTTTTTTTTTCTGGTGTTAGGAACTGAACTTAGGACTTAGTGCGTGCAAAGCAGGCACACTGCCACTGAGCTAAATCCCCATCCTGCGTCATGATTTCTTAAACAAATAAGACATTTGTTATTTAATGGAGCAGTTAATTAAATTTTATTTGTTTTATTGAATTATTAGAAGATACATGCAAATATGCAAATCTAATTTTTAAATAATTTTTATTTATTGATTGTAATTATTCCTGAGGGGACCATGTAGAATAAATGTTTAATTTCCATAAAAGTTGCATGCATTTTTAAATGTTTATAATCATTTTGGTCATTGAAATAAGACTAAAAAAATCATATAGCCAATATAATATGGTGAATGAACATTTTACAATACATAGTTTGATTTTTCTTTCTTTTCAGTTTTTATTTTTCATTAGTGTATGTTTGCCATTCATAATGGTTCACCTTTGTTGAGTTGGTATATCCACATAATGCCTCTTGATTCTTTTCTCATCTCCTTCATCCCTTCCCTCTCCTGTTTGGGTCTCCCTCCCATTTGGAAAAGATCTGTCTCTCCATCTTTTATGTTTCTCATTATCTTTAAAGAAAAATAGATATTTGGTTTATTTGTCTGATTTATTTCACTTAGTGTGGTCTCAGAGTACATCCATTTTCATATGAATGGCTCAAGTTTATTCCTCTTTATAGTAGAATAATCATTTTGTATAAACAACACATTCTTTTTCCCATTCACCTGTTGATGGACATATGGGCTGCTTCTAAGATTTACCCATTGTGAATCAAATTTCATTCTAGACTTTCTTTATACTGTCTTCTCAATCCAAATGTGGGACCCCTTCACTGTAGCTACTAAGCTGGAAATTCTCGAATCCTCTCTCTCAGTTTTCCATGTCTCATTCATCATCCTTTTCTGAAGGTTGTACCTCAGCAGTCAGCCTATTTTACTTGGAATCACGGCCATTTTTCACAAAGACCTAATAATTCTAAAGTATAAAGTTTAACACTCAAATATAGACTCATGATCTATAGAAGGCTGCCTTCTGAGGGGGCTCCGAGTGCAAACATCATCTGCCGATATTCAGGACAGTGTGTAGTTCCTTCCGCTGAGAGTTGCATGAGCAGGTAAACAGAAAAGGATAGAAGTATTGGTATGGCACCATCAAGCTTCTGTTGCATATGACCATATAACTTCAGTCTTGTTTTCTTCTCTGTCTGTCTGTCTCTCTCTGTGTCTCCCTTCCTTTTCCATTACTTTCTCTGATAAGGAAGCAGCCATGCTGTGGATTCCATATGGAGCAATTCATGAAATAAAGTCTAAGAATGGCCTCCAGCCAATGGCCAAACAGAGAACCGAATCCTGCCAACACTAAGTAAGTGAGCTTGGAAATAGATGCCAAGTCAAGTCCTGAGATTTCTCTTTCCTTACCCAACATCTTGATTAGTCTTGTGAGAGAACTGAACCGGTGGCCCTCTGAAAGCTGCAACTAGATTCTGAAACAATAGAAATCTTGCAATGAATGTGTTGAGCCTCTGTTTTGGTGTTATTGTCACACCGGAGTAGTAAACTAAAGGATATTGTTTTGCTTAAAACTCTTCGGTTACTTTCAGTGCAAAAGTTCCACTGGCTAACCATTCTGTCAGCAGTCCAACCTACAAATCTGTTCTCTCTTGCTCATCTCTCTTGCAGACAGTGTTCCAGCCAGATTTCACTCGTTTGTTTGCTTTTTGGAGTGAATAAAGCTCTTGTCCAGGTGACTCTTGCCCATAATGATGTCTCTGCTGACATGTCTTCACCCCTCTTCTCATGGCTGGTCTCACGACAGCCCTTTTATCATCCCGTGTGCTCCATGTGTGGAATCGTTCTTTTGACCTTTCATTGTACACTTTAGCTCTTTGTTGTATTAGGAGGACTTTTGACAAACTTGACATGACTTCAAGCATTAGGTTGCTTCCTTTTTCTTTTATCTTTCTTTTCTCTTTCCTTCCTCCCTCTCTACCTCCTGCTGTTCTTTTCTTCTCCTTTCTTTCTCTCCTCCCTCCTTCCTTTTCTCTCCACCTTTGTTCCCATTTCCTCTCCTCTTGGCCTCGTCCCTTCCCTTCCCTTCCCTTCCCTGCTTTTCCTTACTGAGACTTCGAGGCTTGGCGTGTCCAGGATCCATGGCAGGCCTGAGAACCTGGAGCCCATCAACTCCCATTGTTGATCACCACACTGGACTGTGTGGATTTGCAATATTCTATAGTTTAATGTACTTCTTATCCATTTTATTTTCTTTGGACTTTTAGAGGATGCATTCTGAAAAGAAAAATAAGTGTAAATTCCATTTAAAGAGTATTAACAAGTTACAACAAAAAATTGATGTCAGATGCAAGAGGTTTAATTTCTATCTTGTAAATTCTTTTTTAAAGATTATATTATGAAGAAATCTAATTTTTTACAATATGAAATGTACATTATAATTAAAATTTAAAAATACTCAGAAGGTCAAGTTATGTTCTTCTTAATGAAAAACCAGTATAATTTCTTTTTTTTTAAATTGAAATCTTTATTGGTACATTACATATACACATAATAATTGCACTCCACAATGGGGATTTGTACCAGTATAAGACACAACTTAATTCTAATTTTTTCCCGTAGACCTACCCACCCTACCAGCCCCTATATACATACAATTTGTTTTTTTTTCTTTTTTGTTATAATTTCATTATTTCCCCCCCTTTATTCTATCCTTATTGGTACATTACATATACTCATCATAATTGCACTCCATAATGGGGATTTGTACCAGTATAAGACACAACTTAATTCTCATTTTTTCCCATAGCCCTACTCACCTAACCAACCCCCTATATACATAAAATTTGTTGCCTTTCTTTTTTGTTATAATCTCATTATTTTCCCCCCTTCACCCTATTTTATTTTGAGTATTTTCTATTGCACAATATATATCATACAATTCTAGGACTCATTTACATCTTCATTTTCTCATACCAGAAAAAAGATGTGATATGTACCTATCTGTGACCTATTTATTTCACTTATGAGGATATTCTCAAGGTATGTCCATTTAAATAGAAATGATTCAAACTTCTCATTTTTTATGGCAGAGTAATACTCCATTCTGTAGAAGAAGCACAGCTTTTTTATCCAGTCTCCAGTTGATGGACACTTGGGTTGTTTCCAAGATGTAGCAATCACAAACTGGGCTGCTATAAATATGGATGCACAAATGTCACTGTGATATGAGTCTTTTAATTCTTGTGTGTATATACATAGCAGGGCAATGGCCGGGTCAAATGGGACCTCCAATCCTAGCTTTTTGAGGATTCTCCAAACTGATCTCCACAGGGGTTATACGAGTCTACAGTCTCACCAACAGTGGAGAAGGGTTCCTTCTTCTCTGCAGCTTCACCAGCATTTGCTGTTGGCTGAATCTGAAATGGCAGCCATTCTATGTGGAGTGAGATGAAATCTCAATGTTGTTTTCATCTGTATCTCTCGAATGACTAATGATGTTGAGCATTTCTTCATATGCTTCTTAGCTGCTCTTACTTCTTCCTCTGAAACATATCTGTTCATTTCAGATGCCCATTTTTGAATTGGGTCTTTAAATTTGGGTGGGCTGATTTTTTTTTTTTTTTTTGCTCATATCTATGCTATTAGGAATGAGAACAGAGAAATTACTACTGACCCAGAGGAAGTCCAGAGGATAATAAACACCTACTTTGAAAATTTATACGTCAATAAAATGGAAAATGTAGAAGAAATGGATAGATTTCTAGACACATATGAATTCCCAAAGCTGAATAAAGAAGATATAGAAATATTAAATATCCCAATAACAATCTGTGAAATTGAAAATGTAATTAAAAACTTACCAATAAAGAAAATCCCTGGACCTGACACTTTTACTGTTAAATTCTATAAAGCCTTTAAAGAAGAGTTAGTGCCTTTACTTCTGAAACTCTTCAATGAAATTGGAAGGGAAGCAGCACTCCCAAACTCATTCCTTGAAGCAACCATTACCCTGATTTCAAAAGCAGAGAAAGACCCAACCAAAAAAGAGAACTACAGGCCACTATCCCTAATGAACATCGATGCAAAAATCCTCAATAAGATACTGGCAAACAGAATACAGAGAATTATCAAAAAGATTATACACCTTGACCAAGTTGGATTCATCCCAGGTATGAAAGGATGGTTCAACATACGTAAATCAATAAATGTTATACACTATATTAACAGGCTTAAGGACAAAAATCATATGGTCATCTCAATTGATGCAGAAAAAAGCATTTGATAAAATACAACACCCATTTATGTTCAAAACCCTATAGAAGATCGGAATAGATGGTCTCTATCTCAAACTAATAAAAGGTATCTATGAGAAACCATCAGTCAGTATCATACTAAATGGTCAAAAATTGAAACCTTTCCCACTAAGATCAGGAACAAGACAAGGGTGTCCTCTCTCACCACTTCTGTTCAATATAGTTCTGAAAATATTAGCCATAGCAATTAGGCAAGAGAAAGAAATAAAAGGAATAAAGATTGGAAAAGAAGAAGTCATTTTTCTCCCTTCACCCTGTTACACTTCGAGTATTTTCTATTTCACATTATATAACACACAATTCTAGAACTCATTTATATATCTTTATTTTCTCATACCAGAGAAAAGATGCAATATTTGTCAATCATTATATTGGCATAAACTATAAAAAAAGTTCTTCATGGTCATATGTTAAGGAGAGGGTCATCTAAGTAGAATAATTACTGAGACAAAATATGAAGAAGAGGTCAGATATTAGGATCACATTACCATTTTTTCTTGAGTGATATTTTGCCATTTCAAAAATATTAAAAACGTATGCCTTGCCTGGAAGATTTTTGTGTGAGAACTCACAGAACTTCTTAGAAGCAAAATGATACCTTAGTCTGCATTTCAGTGGAAATGAGTAATACTAAGGATAAAATTCTACACCTTAAGTTTAGATCACCAAGAGCCCAGGGCCTCGTTCAGCATGTTTTATTTACAAGATTCAGTGTGTAAGATGGATTCAGTCTCCATTGGTCAGCTTTCTTTGCTCCCTTATTGAATGATTTCCCAAAGTCCAGGGAAGACAGTCAGTCTGTTCTCTTCTTCGTAAACATTTGAGCTGGTCTTTCTCTTTCCTTCTGCTGCTTGCCTCAGGCCATTTCGTGCTTAGCAGCTTTGGACTGATTTCTGGGCCCAGTGGTGCTTCACGCACCGTGTGTCAGCTGAAGTACTCGTGCATTTAGGAACAGGGAAAGACGCTAAGTGAGAACCTGGGGGCTGCATGGGGAAGACGCGGCTCTCAAACGCCGCGCAGGCGGTCACCGGTGCACGGTATCTGAGAACGCGCAGCCGCAGCTGAGCTCTGAAGGCCGCCGAACCACGAAAGAGCATCAAAGGGAAGAAAATGATAGGTTTTTAATAATACTGGCTTCAAAAAGTGGAATGTTAATGTATCTTGGGATTATTTGAAAGTAATGAGTCAGAAAGAACAAAGTTGGTTGCAATTTTAAAAACTGTTAACTTGGGCCGGGGAGTTAGCTCAGTGGTTTCGGCACCTGTCTTGGAAGCGCAAGGGCCTGGGTTCAATTCCCCGGTAACCACATAACAATACTGGGCATGGAGACTCACCCCAGCAGCAACCAGTACCACATACTACAGTGCCGGGCGTGGTGGCTCACACCTGTCATCCCAGCACTCGGGAGGCAGAGGCAGGAGGATTGCTGTGATGTGAGTTGGAGGCTGAGCTCAGGGCCAGCCTGAACCACAAGGCAAGACCCTGTCTCAAAAAACCTTAAAACAAAACAAAAACAAAAACAAACAAACAAAAAAAACCTGTTAACTTGTTAAAGAGGTTATTACTGGTAGAGGAAAATGTATGTGTTAAATTTGAGTAAGAAAATCAACCTGCGCTAGCCTTTCACTTTAACATTTCATTGAGAGCAAAGAAAACTGTATGAGGGGGTACAATTACTCAAAGATAGTAAGGGAAATCAATGAGATTAACAGTGAAAGTTTGGGGACTTAACTGTATAAATGCTTTACAGTTTGTGTGTTATGTAAATTAATACGTTATCAATAAATTTAAAATAAGCAACTCAGCATAATGTGAAAGTGTATTTCTAGGGTATTAGAAACTCTAAGAGAATAACCTGCAGAATTTTTTACTCCATAAAGTGCTTTCTGAACACACACACACACACACACACACACACACACACACACACACACACACCCGAACAACGAATGAAAAACATTACTCATTTGTTTATGTGCCTAGTTTCTTGGCATTCTCTCTCCCTTCTCCTCCTCTTACTGCTTCGTACGTTTCGCCTTATTTTTGGACTCTGTGTACCTCCTTATGGTGGCCCTCTGCCAAGGTCAGCTATTGTTCCCATGGTGTTTGCTACTTAGATTAAGTTGGGCTGTGACTGGGCTGTGTTTTCCTGATACCTCTTCCAACAGCATTAACTGCTCCCACAAAGGATACATTTGCCTAATATGTCAACATCTGGAAAATCTGTGGAGGCCGCTGCTCAGGACCCAGAGTTAGGATTCTGACATCGGCAAGTGCGTGAGGCGTGAGGCAAAAGGAGCTCAGGACATCAAACACAACACCCGCCGTGTAGGTTTGGTTCCACCTACCCCTATGTCAGAAGCTGAGCAAGTGATTTTTATTTTCTTAGAGTTTGATCTTCACCAGGAGGTTCAGAAAATAATGATAAGAATTTTGAGCTGAGACAAAGCTTAGATATTAAGTCCATTATCCTAGTTCTGAATAAACAAATAATCCCAAAATAATGAGGACAAGAACAAACACACTTGATAACTCTTTACTACTTGGAAATTTTCTATGCATTATAAAATTGAAAGGTAGATTTTTTTTTTTTACTATGCTCCTCACATGGAGAAAATTGCATGTATATTTGTATGCTCATATATATGTATATATATGCATATATAACAATACTTTTATTATCACTGATTTTTGAAAGACTTTTTACCCTTTTGTATAAGAAGATCAGAATAATTTTATCCTTTAACAGGACTGATTCTGCAAGAAGAATGTCATTGGGTAGCTTACTACTAAAATTAATACATAACCATGTAAAAGTATATAAAAGTTATGCATCCTATGGCTGAAAATGGACATAGATTTAAGATATGTAGATATTTAATGATGTATTTTGAATTCTTTTTTTTCAGCTTTCTAAAATAAAAATTACCTTTTCCTAATGAGCCAGGAATTAGTCGCAGGACCTCACATGGATACCAAAATAGGGGGAAATTCAAGTTTGTTATATAAAATGACATAGTGTTTACATGGAACCTAATCTCATCCTCAAGTAGACTTTAAATCATCTTAGATTATTTATAATAGCACAATATAAATCTTATGTATATATCTTTTATGGAATACCACCTAGAATATCAGTATGTGTTCTGCACAGATACAAACCTTTAAAAATATTTTAAACTCATAATTGGTTGAATCTGTGGATGTAGGACTCATGGGAATGAAGGGCTGACTATCTTTGGAAAGGAACAAATATTCCCACCTCAGATCTTAAATATACCTGTAGTTACCGGTGGTGAATCTATAGCCATGTGTTACTTGCTTTTCTTTTAAGGCAAAAGATGTTAGTGTGTGAGTTGTTTTTTCTATTTAAACTTCAATATTTAGGTTTAATTGCAATGTTGGCAATTTGCGATACATAAATAGGCTTTGGGTCGCTGTCAATGGATTTGATTGATCACTTCTGTGTCAGTTCCGGCTCTAAGACACTCAGCAGCTCCACTGAAAGCGAGAGTGGCCAAGGCTGATTTTTCCATAACTGGCTCACGCCAGGCATGATATTGAATATGAAGAAGAATCTATTTCCATTGTCTATTTTTGGTGGGTATGTTCTAAGGCTCAGATAAAAATATCAGAAATTCTCATACTACAATAGCTACTCCTCATTTATTTTTTGAGATTTTCTAGTATGATTTATAACTACCTTGGTTAGTTGAAATAAATATAAGTACATACTTTTTGTTTCTGCAATATAGGCCCTCATCTCATCAGTTAATGCGAAGCCCTACGTCTTAATTATTGTACACGTCAGGACGTCCCTTGTGTAGGCCCAGCTCTGTGCTGCCAGCCTTCCCCTCCTGCTCCTCCGCCTCTGTTATGGGCCTTTGGAGCTGGAATCACTTCACGTTCTGCCCATCTCAGAGTTCTTTAAAAATTGCACACTTTTAGCCTCCTTTTAAAAAATTCAGAAGTATGCACTGTGCCAAAAGCCACATTGTTCCAAAGAAGTTGTGAAATTTATGAAAACAAAAAAATTCTCTACAACAAACGATCTCTACTGATTCTTATTTTCAAGAGGTAGTGATTTTCATATCTTCTAGATGTTTCTTCTTTAATACCATCTTCCATATTTCCACAAACATGCTTATAATGTGATTCTACAAATATGCTTACAGTGCTATTCTGTGGCTTTTCATTGTAAGTAATATGATTGACTTCCCAATTTGAAAAACAGTCCTCAAAAATCCACTATTTTCCATCCTTCCTCTAATACTCATCTTACCAAAATTATCTATAATTTGAAGAATCCCAAAGTGATAAATAAATCATGTATTTATACATATATTATTTTGAGGTGAGTTGTGTTTGACTTTATTAATTTTTAATTTTTTTCTTGAGTATTTTGTCTAGATTTGCATATAGCTATTATATTTAATACCAAAATTGTTTTTCAAAACATGTACGTCTGCAAATAATGTGCTCAAATGTGTCAGATTTTTTTTTTTTTTACAAATTCTTTTTCATCGAATATTGGAATCTGGAGCCTCCTCTCTTGTTACTGCTTGGTAGTCTGCACTTGAGTTTCTTGAGGCTTCATCTCCACAGTCTCATCTTCATTGCAGACCTGAAGCCTCTTTATTCTTTCTTTTCCATCGTATCTTATTTGTCCTGTATTTCATGTCTTTCTTTTTCTAAGTTTATTTCTTCAGTGGGTGGTGTACTCTTAAATTCTTGAACAGAGTTTCTTAAGATCTTGGTTTTTTTTTGCATATTATTTTTGTGGTACCTTGATTTTTTTTTTTTTTTTTTTTTTAGGTTTTTTTGAGACAGGGTCTCGCTTTTGTGGTTCAGGCTGGCCCCGAGCTCAGCTTCAAACTCACATCACAGCAATCCTCCTGCCTCTGCCTCCCGAGTGCTGGGATTACAGGCATGAGTCACCACGCCCGGCACTGTGGCATGTGGTACTGGTTGCTGCTGGGTTGAGTCTCCACACCCAGTATGGTATGTGGTTACTGGGGAATCGAACCCGGGCCCTTGCGCTTGCAAGACAGGCGCCGAACCACTGAGCTAACTCCCCGGCCCTGTGGTGCCTTGACTTTTGATAGCTAATCTCACTATGTAATTCTAGAATAATGAGCAGACTTGTTTCATTTGCAGAAATTTCTTTGGTTGTTTTAAACATCTTTTCCCTATTTTTATAGCCTTTTCATCTCACCTAGAGAATCTCACTGTGGAACTCAATTATACTTTCCAAACATGTTTTCTGCTGCATGCATTGTTTTTGTTTCTTTACTTTAAAAAGCTCTCACATTTAGAAGTGAGAATTCCACAGAATGACTGGTTAGTCTGTGACTAGTGGATTTCCTGAGCTGGTAGTTTGGATTGGCTATGATCTGAGGGTTCTCAGGGTAGGTAGATGGTTTCTCCGGAAATAAATTTTCTCCTTTATGTTCTCTAAGTTATAAGCCTGCTTGCTGGTTTGGTAAGACGTTTATGGCAAGAGATATAGTGAAGTTTTGTGGCTCAATATACTCATTCATAAAATATCTAAAATTTCTCTAAACAATACTTCACTCTCCCATGAGATGGGTATCATTGAGTTCGACTCTTGTTCTCTATCATTTCACTTCATCTAATTCTTCTAACTTTTATTGTGTGCTATTGTGTGGATAAGGTACTCACTATTAAATAAGTTAAGGAAAGAATTTAGAAAGTCAACTGTGATTGTCTATCAACAACATTTTATGTTTTTGAGTCAACAAATAACCCCACTTTCAGAGATATCAACCCCTTAGTATTTTGAGTCTGATTGGTTCTCTAGCACAAATGATCATGTTTTGAAGCTACTTCCTTATAGGCTTTAGTTTCCCCCCATCTGTTGTTGGTTAGGTCGGGTATCACTCAGTCATCAGCCTCCTGGGTTCAAAATAGCATCTCCTCCTTTTTTTCATCTATTCCTTAAATTCTATCGTTTACATTTTTGCACTGACGTGGAAGTGAAATTTTTGAAATAAGTAGAACCAAACAATACACAGAACTTCCTTACTACACCCTTAGAAAATACTATGAAGGCTAACGGAAAATGAACTGATGTCATATAATAAAGTCTGATAAACAGCTAGCATAAGTATCTATAGACACTTGCTAATTGTAAAATGTATGGGGAGTGCCTAAAGATGATATGTTAAAGCAAGATAATTATCTATATTCCTTGCTCTGATGCTTATAAACTACTATAGATCTGTACATATGTTATGATCTAAGATGATAACACTGCAAATAAACAAACAGGGTTTTTGTAGCCAACCAGCTATGAAGATAGTGATTCATGAAATAAATGTTTACAGATGTATACCATACACTACTCTAACTACTGAATTAAATATGATCCCTGATCCCAAGAAATAGCTTATTTTTTCTGTGGTATAATATGGTTTATTAACTTTGAAACTATTTGGAAAACACAAAAATATTAATTACACTGACACTGCAGAGAATACATTCCCAATATTTACACAACAAAAATTACTCTAATGGTAGATACATCCTGTACCAAAGTGTCAAGTGATCATAGAATAAATGCTATTCAGCTGAAAAGTCACATGAACTAAAAACTTACTGTATATTATACATTGACCTATGTACTTTGTCCTAAGTTTTTGATCGCTTAAACAATCAAGTAAAGTAGAAATGTTTTCATGTAGATAAGAGATACTAGAATCCTTGGTTAATTATAAGAATAGCTAAATTGTTTTGTGGAAGTAAAGATTAAACCAAAAATTATCTACAGCTTTCAGTGGCTTAATATGAAAATAAAGTTTACTGTTTGTTCACTTGTATATTGAATTATTGATGAATTTATCATTCTTGTTTGTAGTCCTTTACTTCACTCTTGGTAGTATTATCAATTGTGTGAGAAAACAAATAACCAAAAGCTTGCTGGATCTTCTCCTATGTGTTACTTCTGCCTGTAACCCACTCATTACAAATGTATAGTTATATGACTTGCGCAATCCACAAAGGTCATGTAACTTTCCTTTTGTCAGGTTAGAAGTTTATAATGTATTAACCGGATATTAACGAACAGTTGTTTTACTCAGTGTGGTGAGTGCCTCCCAATCGGAATTTATGCTGTTCTGCCGTGTACCCGGGAGGTACCTCCTATGTATTCTGGTCTTATGATTCAACCAAATATTTACACAGCAGTGTCATCAGACAAGGTATCATAAGAACTTGTCACCATGGACAGAGACAAGAAGAACACTGAGGAGGGGAATCTGGGAAATAGTGCCAGAGCTTGTGCAAAGAAGGCTCAGGAGGTGCAGAAGCAGGTAGGAGTGACGGTGACTGTCTATATAAAATGCAATCCATTCAGGAACATTAGACATGTTTTGTTGTTGTTATTGTTTTGTTTTGCTTTTGCTTTTGTACCAGGGATCTAACTCAGGCCCTTGAGCTTGTGAGGCAGATGTGGTGCCATTGAGCTAAATTCCCAGCCCCATTATAAATGTTTTAAGGTCATAAAGCAAATAAGAAGCCCAAACACATGGTGGGTGATGTCCTGCGAGTCCAAGTTCAGAATGATAGGCATCCCTGCACTGCGTCTCAGAGAGGGCCTTTGCGGATGTATTAAGTTAGTGTCATGCGCTCCTTGATGCCGAAGGAGACGTACTCTGACACTTTTGAGGCTGCAAGGAATAAATGGAGAAAACTAGTAAGGAGATTCTAAATTTTTCAGGTTTTTATTTTTATTTTATATTTCACTTCTTAACAGAGACTGATGAAAACAGTGAAGAGTTCAAAAAACCAGATGTAAGCATGAAAATTATTCAGTTTACTTTACATAGAACAAAATATATTCAGATTTCCAATAAATTATATGATACAGTGATTTTTTTTGAATTTTAAACTTCCAATGCTATTACTAATATTGGGGTTTTTTTTAGGAATAAGAGCTTTTTGTTTACCTTTAGGAATAAAACTATTGAAATTAGTACCAAAGTACAGACAACTTCAAGTTTTCTTAGCTTTATTAAGACTGAAAATATCTAAGTTTTGTGACCCAGTATTTTAATACATCTTATGTTACGCTGAGAGGAATCTCCATTGTTAGAAAGCTTCTCCTTTCAATACTGGAAAGTCGCTGGCTGGTAATCTAATCTTTGAAAAAGAGCCTGGATTTCTCTGGCTACAAAAATAACAACAACAAAGGAAAGCAGTATTGGGAAAAAAAAATCCTTGAAAGTAAAAGCTGGAGGAGAAGGGGAAAATAACTCCTTGAAAAATTATTACCCAGGCAGCATCAGCTGTTAAAAAGCTTGGTACAGGGTGAAAGAACTTGATATCTCAGCATCTGCCCCCAGCTCCAAACAGGAACCAGCCCGAGTTCACCGAGAGAGGAAGCAAGTCACAAAAGATTTTTCTCTTTAAAGATATTTTTGGTTTTCGCTGGTGAAAGAATGAGTTATTTACTTCTTCTGACTGTTATATTTTTAGAAATAAAAACAACAGCACAACATTTTTATGGCTCTGGAATAGAGCATGCCATATTTTTCTCTTGGATTCAGTCGTGATGTTCAGGGTCCGACTGGGGTGCTGTTGTTCTTGCTGCTGCCCCTGCGGGTCACACTGGCACATTTTAAAAGCCAGATGTGTCACGGACTGCTGGGGAAAGTAGCTGTTCAAAACAAACAAGTGCCTTTGACTTTAAAAACATTTCCTGATTGTTATCAGCGGAAAGTTTGTATTTTCCTAAGTGATGTTTCTGAAAGTACAGTTTCCTGTTGTTTACTGTGAAGTGGTGTATTAGTCTGCTTAGGCTGCTATAACAAAATACCATAGCCTGGGTTGGTATAAAAAAGAAATTTTATTTTTTTCAGAGTTCTGGAGATGGAAGTCCAAGGTCAAGAATCATCCAGCAGACTTTCTAGTGAGCATTCTCTTTCTAGCCAGCACATGGTAGCTATGGTGCTATAATCTGTTATAATCTCTTTGGTTGCCTATGGAAAGGGAAAGAAATTTCTATCTTCGTATTATCATAAGGCCATCAGTCTTTCTAGGCCCCTCCTTTCTTATTATTACTTGACTGTAATTAATTATCTCCTCAAGGACCTACCTCAAAATACAGTCACACAGGAAGTTAGTGTTTCAAAAGTTTTTGTTTGAAATGGAATTTTTTCCATAGAAAGTGGCTTACTATACTAAAATCATAATAGAAGCAAAAAGATGGGACTTGTATTTTGAGGCTATGTAGTCTTTTCACAGTATCTATTTATCTATCTATCTATCCTCTATCTATCTGTCGTCTATTTATCTATCTATCATCTATCTATCAATCTTCTATCTACCTATCTGTTTGTCTGTCTGCTACCTATCTGCTTCCTTGAAAATCATGGTTAGGAAATTTATTCTTTTTCTTAATAATGAGATATAAAAGTAACAACATGACTATAAAGGAAGCATTTGAACTCGGCTTTCACAGCCATTACTAAATTTAAGATAGAATTCAGTTTGCATTTAGCCCACATTTACTATTTTTTGTGTGTGTGCATAGGTCTAGGTCAAATGTTTTGTGTGATCCTTGGAATGTGCTTGATATGGGAAACCTGTCATTAGAAGTTGGCTGAGGAAACTGGGTCATAGCGTAGGGGAGAGACAAGAAAGTACACTGTGAAGTTACAACATCAGTTGTGAAGTTCCAGCTTGTCTCCGGGGGGAGGTGAAGCAGGCGGCTTGGGATAGAAGACTACCTCTAAAATAAGACTTGTGTTGGGTGAGACCCTAGCATTTCTCCCAGCTTTATAATGGTGTCTTTCTATGAATCACAAAGAAAGTGGAGTGGAAGGCTATTGATTAATAGCAAATTATTAAAATGTGAATTTAGAGTCTTTCTTTTCTGACTTGCAAGTGAAGGAAAATTTTAGAAATATTGCAGTTTTAGTGTCAAAAGCCTTTATCCCAGTTCTGTGGACAGCATGGGAGTCTTCTATTTGAGTTATTTCAATGGTAAAAATACAGAAATAAACATCTCCTTGTAAGTTAGTGGAGGAAAATACCTGCTTTATATCCACATATTCACATAGAGAGCTGTTATTCCTTAGAAAAGAAAGAAAAAAATGATGACTGCAGATGTTTAAGAGGGCGGCTATAAATTCAATGACTTATAAACAAGAACCGTGATGGAAATAAAACCCAATACCTTATAGGGAAACCTAGACATGCAAAGATTTCCATGTGCCTGCATTGTGGTTTTTTTTTTTTTTTTTTTTTTTTTTTTTTTTTTTTTTTTTTTTTTTTCCTTAATCTTGTGGTGGTAAAGACTTTGCCTGTAAAATGAGACCTGAATGATGTCTGGCAGATCTGAGGCCCAGAGAAAGATCTGGGAGCAGTCGTGTTTACACTGCACAACGACAATGACGGGTGTAAGGAGATCTCTCTAAACAAGGCAGGGCCATTTAGGAGGATTAAGAGATCGGAGCTTTGAGTGTGCACCACAATTTTCTTCCTTTCTAAATCTTCAAGAAGTTAAGCTCCTAAACTGATAAACCTACATCAGAGGGATTTGGAAAAATTCCATTTTAGGCATTTGCTCCCGTGGGACATCGCTCCTTGAGACCTGAGTGTTTAATGTGGATTCTTTTATTCCGTGCAGCAGATCCATTTGGGTCGGTTTCCGCGTAGCAGCAAACAGGCCTCAGGGAGGTAGTTCCCGGAGGCTGGCTACACCGGCGTAGGTTTTCAGGCCCAAGTTTTGTTTACATGTGTTTGGAATAATGGGAAACGTCCTTCAGTGGAGAGTCATTCCTGTTTTGTTTCTATTCCAAGATAAATCTGGTTTTGGGGAAAACTGTAATACAATGCTTAGTCACTATTGATTTATGTTAAAGTATAAGGAAACCTATAACGCTAGCGCCTTGCCCTTATTTTGCTTTGGGCATTCATGTCTTAAGGGTGCCTTTCAGGTGAAATCACATCATAATCAGTCCTGCAGCTACCCCATGGAACCGGCAATCAGACTCACATTTGCCCCATGCTAGAGACAAATTTTAGCAAAGTGCTTTTTGAAGTATGGAAAGAACATGTGTCTGGATACATTACATGAGACACAACCCAGAGGACAGTCATTAGTCCGTGACAAAACTATAAACGCAGACAGTTGCGCCACTGAGTGTCTTAGGTTAAGTCACTGTGCACTGCTACACGTTCCCGTTTCATCTCCCTCCACCTCTGTCCTCTCCCCCTCTCTCTTTCCCCACTCCTCTCTCTATTTTTTCTTTCATATTGAGTCATTACAGATTCGAACCTGGGACCTCTGAGGTCACAATAGCTAGCTAAGTGGGCATCAGTTGCTTTTGATTCACTACTTAATTTATCTACACCCCCGCCCCAGTAGTTCAGAGTCACTGGAGAATATACTGTACCACTGTCCCTTGCTGACATGACTGCTCCATCTTTTAGGACCAACGAGTGTTTACTTCTGCCACTTTGTTCTGCTTTTCTAGTATTTTGCGGAAAACATATATTCTTTTTCTATTAATATAAGCCTCAGCCATTTTAACTATGAGTGCAAAGACTGATAAATGTATTATCACTTATTTTGTTTGAAAAGGATCTACTGTTAATAAAATGTTTTCTTGAATATAAACCATTGTCAGTGTTTAGTATCAATTGTAAAGTTAAAAAATTTCTGATTCAACTCTAGTAACTGATGGGAAATTGACTTACAGATCCCAGTTTTGTTTGGCTTTGCAGAGTAGCAAAAGTACTATTACAAAACAGCCACTGAACTGTGCGGAGAAAGCTGATGGGATCAGCACCCCATTTCTTGCAGACAGGATGGTGGCTTCATGGACACTGTTGTCACAGTGGGAGTTTGATGTCAGGACCAAGTTTTTTCTGTACGCAACATGAGACACACAGTTTTATCAAATGTGTGTATCTCCCCTCTGTGCTCATAAACGTTATTCCATTTGATCTCCCGTAAAAGGAGTTCATAAAAAATCAGGTTGGCATACGAGGGTAGAAGAACAGTGGAACAGTGTGGAAGGTGCGGTCTCTGAGGGACAGTTAGGTCAGAATTGTCTTCAGGGTGGATTCACTCTGTCATCTGAGCAGGTGAGCACTTCCTCACCGGGAAGAGATGTGCTTCCCGACCTTCTGCCTGCTCTCCTGCCTTGTGTGCTCCATAGGACTGAGCTGGGGCTGAGGCCAGGGCTGGGCCGCAGTACCTCGGACTGTCCAATTCCAGCTGTGTAAGAATTAACATCTGGTCATCGTAAATTACCCACTGTCAGTACTCCACGATAGCAGCACAAAATCATTCACGCAATACACACTCTAATATCTGCATTAAGATCAGACTTTATCACTCAATGATTTAGAAAATTGGTAGCTTTAATGACTTAAGAGTATTCATTGAAATAATGGCATTGCTGGGTTTTACTTTGTTGTCAAAACAAAATGATATGAAAATAATCCAATAATTTAAAAAATTTCAATGAAAAAATAGTATTTGAATAGATTCAATGAGTTTCCACTCTACTTTATGTACATATTAAATAGTTGTTAGATGACTTCAGAGATTATTGTTTCTCTCCTTTCATTTGAAAACAATTCATTAATGCATTTAAAGTAGAAACCTCTATATGCAAGATCAAAAATTTCTATGGACTTAGATGAAGAAGAAATTCCTCACATACTCAGGAAAGTCCCAAACAGCAGAAGCAAAGGTGTCGACAAGCACTGAATATTCTAGCTTTTTCTGAAAATTCTGATTCCATCTTATTATACATTTTCATCAAAATATGTTTTGAATGTTTATATCATGGTATAAATGCTATTATTTAAAAAAATAGGACAAATTAGTTTTTTTAAAAGGGGGAAGGTAAATCATTATTCTCATGGAAATTTGACATAAAACAAGAGTGATACGTGTCAACTTTACATTGAAAGTAACTTATTATAAAATTTAAGAATTTTAGTACATTAGCTTACTACCTATATCCTGTGTCAGAGTAGGAACATTTCAATGCAAACAAAGCCAAATAATAATGACAGTGTATTCAAGCAAAAGAACAGTGTTATTCACTTAGTAATAAATCCAGAAGAAGGCCTGGTATTGTTTTAGTACTCCAGCCATAATATGCAGGAGCAGAGCTCCAGCTAAAATTCCACTATCCCATTCTCAGGAGGCTAATTGGTCTTGAATGAGGATTATTGCTATTATTTAAATAGGTGGCACCAATTAAATAACAGAGTAAGTTGACTTATATGTCTTACAGAAATACAAACTGTAAAGATATTCTTGGAATTTTCAGTTTAAATAGACAAATGCCTTCACTTTGCTGGATGATGTATTTACTATTTCAGACCAACCCAAACTTAATTGTATAAATACAGTGCTCTAAAGGTGCTTGGGTCTAACACGTATGGGGGAAACAAATTTTGCCCATCTGCACAGTCTTGTGCCAGCGAGCCATTGTCCTGTCTTCTTCAGCTGCAGTGAGGAGGTGTCACTCGCCCCGAGGTCCCAGGGCTGGTATGAGCGCCAACCCAAACGTGCCAGGTCCGGTTCCCCAAATCAGACGCCCCGAAGAGGGTCCGATTTCACCGTGCTCCAGGACTCAGTGCCAGGAAAGGGAGCCAAATACAGTTGGATTGAAATGAAGGAAATGCCATTCCTAGGGGAACTTAGCAGTCGTCAAGGTTCAGAGCTCCTGGACTAGAATAAAGTGCCAGCGATGTGGTGGTCAAAGTTACATAATGCCTTTTCCATGAAGCTAAAGGATTCTCTGATTTTTGTAAGAAACAGTCTCCTCTATTTGCTTCTTGTTTAAGGTCAAATTAAAGTAACGGCTCTTCTCCCTTTAATTTTGGAATGAGAAGAGGATAGACAAACTCATAAGGGAAAACCAGACCCATAACTACCACAGCACAACAGGGTGGCTACCAGCTTAAGTAAGCATATTGTTTTGTACATAAGGGCACAGCTCTGTTCTGCTGATAATCCATCTCACCCCGGGAGGCTTTGTCTTTCCACTATTGTCTTTTCACAAGGTACATGGATAAAGCTCTACAGTGATATTCCCAGGGACTCCATATTTAATAAGTCACTTGACACATGGCTTTTTTTTTGTTTGTTTGTTTTTTGTTTTTACATATACTAACCTACTACTGCAGGACAGCAAGTAGTCAAAAGAGCAGTAAGTGAGCTAAGGACCGTGGAGTCTGTTGCCTGGCTGTCATAAGCTTGCTATGTGAATTTAGGCAAAAACATATGCTTTTTAAAAAAACCTCCTAGGCTATGATTTATCGCCTTTGGAAAGGATGACTCTCGGATCTTAACCCTTCAGGAGCACACGCCGAAAGCGACAGACACGTTCTGGCTTCCGTTGGTCCACATTCCACCAGGTAACACGGAAGCGCCGGACGTGGGACTGCGCTCCTCAGTGTGGCGTGAGTCACAGCCCTGGGAAAGGAGGAGACGGCTGCGTTTTGATTGCTTTTTCTCTCCTTTTTCACATGCTGCCATTTCTCAGCTAATGTAGTGCCTTTAATTTTGCATAAAAGTTCCTTCTGAGCATCATCCAGCAGATTTTTGGCTTGCATGTTGAGTTTGTAAGTTTAAAATTAAGCAGGTTTTGCCTCTTTCTCGTCTTTCCTATTTGTGCCCTTTCTCAACATTCTTGTGCTGTCATAAATTATTCCTACCCTTGTTCAGTGTGACAAGCCTATGGTGTATATTAAACTGTACAAGACATATGTGAATATAGATTCCTCGGACATATACTGACTCCATCATGTCCCGAATGAGCTTTTCCCAAACGTATTAAATTAGCAAAGTGGAATTTACTAGGAAGAACAAAGCCAGGTTGTTCTCTAATGTCCAAGCAGGGTGCTTTCTCTCTGAGGCTCAGGATTCGGAAGAACCAACACAAGAAGTCTGAGAAGGCAGGCAATTAAATTAACCAGGTGAGCCAGTGAGAGTGACGGCAAAGGGGTGCTCAAGTCGCAGAGAAGCTGCTGCCCTGTCACCTTCCCCCCGGCAGCTTGTCATCCCTTGACTTCTTTTCTCATTTCTGTGCGCACATGTCAACTTGCTGCGGCCAGTTCCAAGATGGAGGAAGGAGCCATGACTCAACCTCGGGATGTTAGGTTCTCCACCCCAGGAATCCGTGCCTGTTAGGTTCTCCACCCCAGGAATCCGTGCCTGTTAGGTTCTCCACCGCAGGAATCCGTGTCTGTTAGGTTCTCCACCGCAGGAATCCGTGCCTGTTAGGTTCTCCACCCCAGGAATCCGTGCCTTACCACAGGTGTGACCTCAGGCCAGTGAGTCCAAGCCCAGATTTCGGACCTACAGACCTAGAAGATGATACATGTGTGGCGATTCAATCCACAAAATTTGTGGAAATTGTTATCACAAAACTGGAAAACTCATATTGCACCATAGGATTTGGGCTCAGCCAGTCAAAACAAGAGCAATTGTGTGGGTAAGAGTTCCGTCTTGAACTTAAAAGAACTACTAAAATATAGCACCCATTTTTACTGTAAAAAATCATCATAAAAGGAGTATAATAGCATTTGTAAAGTTGTCATGGAAATTAAATGAATTTGTATGTATAAATCATCTGTAATAACGTGAGACATATGGAGAATGAGCACATTAGTGTGACTGTCTTAATAGAGTATACTTTATCCTATTACATTATGGAAGTTACTTTAGCATATTTTAGAATAGTTCTGTTCGATACTACTGAAAATGTAAAATCCTGAAGTTATTATTTAGAATCAAATCCAGATTCATTGTCTTCCTCCCAAGGAGAGGCTTAATTAGTTTAATATGCACAAATACTCTAGATAGCATTCCCCAATTTCTTGAATACAGCATAAATATACAGGTGTAATTATATAAAATATATGTGTGCATTATTTACAATATACGTGTGTAATATATACAATATATGTGTGTAATATATATAATATATGATATAATATATATTATACTCATATGCACACATGCAAATACGGTATATGTAAGTATCTGTCAGTATCCATTAGAAAAGTAGAAATGTTGAAAGAAATTAACATTAAATTTGGATTAAACAAGTAATGAAAGATCTAAGGAGTCAGATTAGCGACCATCAGGCAGAACACAAAGCCACTGAAGACGCCAGGGCTGGACGGGCGACAGGAGGAGCCGCCATTTCTGGACCCTGGAGCCTGGGTCATCTCACGAGCTCTGTCCTCCGCAGCTTGCTGCCGGTGACCCAGACTGTGAAGAGCAAGAGAGCTGTCTTGGTGCCAAGCTTCTTTCTCTCTTCTACTCCCCTGTTGCTGCCTCCTGTTGGCCGAATCCAGCACGAAGGCAGCTGAAGGGAAGAAACCAGCCATCTCGCCAATTAGAGACAAGCAGGGTGATCCTAGAGCAAACAACCACAGGGCCACATGTGCGTATGAGATCACCCTACAGGACCGCCTCGCTAGGAGGGTAACCTGCTAAAATCGTGAAGCATTTCCTGGGCACTATGTGCCTGGGATAGAGTACGTGTTCGACTGATGGAGCTAATGTGATTATTACTTTAACTTCAGTCACATAACTGCAGTAATGAATAAAATAATGAAAGTGACATTTCAATCTTCTCCCATAATCTAGGGCTGTTAAGTATTGAAAATGCTCTCAAATCTATTCTTGTTTGCTCTGGAAGCAGATTATCACAGTCCTGAGCTTTGTAATGTAAAGGAACAGTACTGAAGTATGCACCAGAGTCTACTTGTGACGGGGACACAAAACTAACACAAGGTGACAAGTGTAAACGTAGTTTATCCTGGCTGAGCTATTTGGTCTTTCTTTGAACACATTTTGGTGAACTGTACAAATAACTTTTAAATTATTTTTTGAGAATACTTAATAATAGAGCTTTAGCTATGTCTCGAGTTTATTTTAGAAGCTTATCTACAACATTATCAGCATGGAAAATGTAATACTTTGCCAAGTAAAATATGAATGCAAGCCACTGGTCAAGTGTTTCATTTATAACTTGTACACATATGTTTAGTGTTTTCATTAAACAAGACTTTTCCATAGTGTCTTTTTATGTCATTTCACATTTCATCCTTTTTGACACATCTAACTCATATCTGAGATCTTACTTATTTTAAATAACAGAAAATTCTCCTGTGTATATGCTGACTTCTCCTATCAATCTATCTATATTTCTTCTAAGTACCAAACCTATATATGCTGCTTACGAGCATTTATACTGGGTTTATCCAACAGGAATCACAAGCATGTTATTGCTAATCTCCAATCTCCTACTCTTGCTCTTGTGGTTCGTACCTTGGTGAATGAAGCCATTTTCTTCTTCCCCAAGTCAGAGGTGAAGTATCATCATAGCGTCCTTGATCACCTTCTCTTACTTTCTCTCCCTGACTTCAACCAGTCGCTGCGCTGAGCCTGCCCTGTTCTAAGTTCCCACGCAACTTCATATCCCCATTCCCACAGCTATTATTTCATTTGTCTCAGGCCACCTCTTGTTAGACTGACTGCCTCATATTTATTTATACTCTCCCTGTTTAAAATTTTATTGTAGTTCTATCTAGTTTCTACTGAGGAAACTTCTCAGTTTGAAGATATCTCTTTGTCCCTTGTGGCTGTCCATTAAATTTCCCCCTTCTAGATTTGCACAAAATGCTGGTAAAATCTCACTGGCTTAGTACTCTACATGCATCCTTCATAGCAATAAAGAGAAAAAGGCTTTGGTTCTCCAAGTTAGCACCCTTGCCTCAGCAATGACTTCTCTGTGGTGGCAATTTCACCTAGATGCAGTTGTCTTTGGTTCCCTAGAAAGAGCCTTACCGTTGGAATGATCTCCTGTTACTTCGTGTGTCTTCCACATGGCTCAGCAGCATGTGCCACGGCTGATGAAGTTATGTGGGGAAGCAGCGACAGCTGTGGCACGCAGGGTCGCAGCACTCTTCGCATGTCTATCGAGAGCTCTAAATTTAGCTGTTCCGGATTGAAAGTATAAAGTAGACCTCAAATTTCAAAGCTTTAGTGAAGAAAAAAAATAAGATGGGTCATTAATCATTTTCCGTCAACTACATATTAAAATAACATTTTGAGTGTATTATAGTCAATACATGTTATTGCTAAAATTAATTTCACATGCTTTTTTAGTATAGCTTCTTATACGATTAAATTACAAATGAGGCACATATAATTGCATGTTTTCTCTTAGCAATGGAATAAAACAGGTAAGAAAGCACATGTGAACGTATGCTTTCAAAAGGACACTGCAGG
>PVIR01002174.1:42105-106822 GCA_004026965.1 Petromus typicus
AAAAAAAAAAAAAAAAAAAAAAAAAAAAAAAAAAAAAAAAAAAAAAAAAAAAAAAAAAAAAAAAAAAAAAAAAAAAAAAAAAAAAAAAAAAAAAAAAAAAAAAAAAAAAAAAAAAAAAAAAAAAAAAAAAAAAAAAAAAAAAAAAAAAAAAAAAAAAAAAAAGGACACTGCAGGAGAAAAACCTAAGGATAAAAGGTCAAATAAATGAGATCATGCACACAGCAATGTCGTAGTAGGAGCTGATTTCCTGAGAAAGGAGTGCATAGAGGCTCATATAAACTGTTTCAAACTTTCTTGTGCTGGAAATAAATCTGAATTTTAAATATGAATTATTAGTGTGAGACAAAGTGTTTTGAAACAGATTTATATGAACTGGTTAAACATGGCAAAGTGGATGCCAAATTTGGCTGAATTCCCTTATAAATTCACATGAAATAACATTGAAGTGATTTCTTTTGGTAAAAGCATAATCTCATAACAACAAATGGAGAGGGATATCAGCAGTTAATATAATAAAATTTTGAGAAAGGAAATTAACATGAAAAGTAATAAAACATCAATGTAGAAGTAGAATAAAATTTGAAAAAACAAGACTAATATTCTTTATTTTTAATCTGTTTTGAGACAGGGTATTGCTTTGTAGTTCAAGCTAGCAGTGAAATCACTATATAGCTGAGGATAGCCTCGAACTCACAGTAATTCTCCTGCCTGCTTCTACCTCCTGAATGATGGGGTTACAGGCATCAGTCAACATGCCTGGCATTGTGTTGTGTGGTAACAAGGATTGAACTTGGGACCTTGTGCTTGTCAGGCAGGTGCCAGAACCAATGAGCTAAATCCCTGGCCCAAGACTAGTATTCTACAATGAAACATAAACTAAAGAATATACACTATGAAATAGTCCAGAAAATATAAAAGAATCCCTGGACATTAAAAGCTACACTAGTATAAATAGACAACTTAGAAGAATTGGAAGCTAAGACTAAAGAAATCTAAATATAAGAGCAAAAGTGGTATAATATATAGAGATAATACAATTATATGATCAGTGTAAGATCTTCAACATCTTGGTGGTCAGAGTTGTGGAGTTGAAAAATGGGAAAAATAAAAAAATCAAAAGAATTTATTATAGAAATAATGTTGACAATAAAGAATATGAGTTTCCTAGTTAATAGTCATCCTTCCAGTGTCCTACAACATGGATGAAAACACAGACCAAAAGTTTAGAGAATTTTGAGACAGACAGATGTCTCTAGAAGATTCCAGAATGTTGTCTGGAAGAGATGAACTATTATTGGGATGCTACATTTCTTAATGGAACATCAGAAGCCAGAAGAAACTAGAGAAATGCTTATAAATTATTTGCCAAAAATAATCAACCATCACATTTTAAACCAAATATCAAATGTGAGCTTATGGATAAGATAATTTAAAATGGTAAGAATTAAAAGTAAATACCTCATGCTCATGCACCTTTTCAGGAGATCATGTTCTGCTAAAGTTAAAGAGAAAAACCAAGATGCAGGATTCCGTGGAATTCAGCACAGGCAGGAGGCAGAGGAAATACTTAAGAAGATTGGAAAGATCCCAAGACAGCAGCTTTTCAACCAATTTCTATTTGGGGGAAATCAGAATAATATGAGAAAGATGTTTTTTGGGATTAAATTTTTAGAATACTGAATTTGTTTAAACATATGGAGAGGAGATTTATATGTTTAGGATAATGTCTGGAAATAAATTAATGATGACGGAATAGTAAAATTAGTAAAAAAAATAAAGAAAAAGCAAGAAAAAAATTAACATCAAGCGAAGAAAATATTTTTCAATAAAGGAAAAGCAATTGTTCTATATTATTTAAACCACTATATATAACTGAATATTTTCACAAACAAAATTAAAAACAATCATGGATGGATTGTCAGTATAATAAGCTTATTGAGTTAATGAATGTGAAGGAACTGAATTTCCATGTTTAAAGGAGAGTAATCTATTAAAGTGTGTAAAATTTATCAGTTAGTGAGTTGCAGGAGAAACTAACTGCTTTAGAGGGATACGCATGGGATTAGTGAGGCTTCTCCTGATTAACAAGGCCAAGAAATAAGACATACAAAGAGAAAGAGGTAGCTAGGCAGTAAAGGTATTTATTATAAAGAACTGATTCATATGACTAGGGAGGCTAGGAAGTCTGATCAGCCATTTCCAGACTGAAGACACAAGACTCAAGAATGGCAATGGAGTGGTTGCCTTCTAAGTCTAAAGCCCTGGGAAATAGCAATGCCAGCAACGCGCACCCTAGTCCCATGGCGATATGAAAGCCCATCTCAGTCAGGCAGAGGGAATCCTCCTGTCTTGTACCTGTGTGTTTTCAGTCTGACCCTCAGTAGGTTAGGTAATGATCACACAGTGGAGGATGACTTGTTTTTGTCATGCTACCCTCTCCAGTTCTAATTCACATGGAAAAACCATCTCAGATTCACCCAGAAATAATGTTTAACCAAATATCTGGGCATTTTATGACCACACTCCCATAAAGTCGACGTGTATCATGATTATTACAGAGTTAATACAAAAAGAGCTCCTTAGAGGAGTGTAATATGCATTGTTTCTGCAGAGGAGAATAAGAAATGTGCTAAAATATCTATTGTCTCTCAAAGTTCATCTTGTGGAACTATAACATTTTTAAAGAAGGATTTAATGTGGGTATGCAACATGTGCACATCCATGTGCAGAAAACGCACACTGTTACAGCACACTGATGGTTATATAAGACAAATCCATAGAGAAAACCCAGCTCCCAGCACATGGTAAAGTGTGCCAAGTCAAACAGTCCCCACCAGAGTGACAGAGAGATCTACCATCAGATAGCACCCAGACTCTGTTCTCAAAATTTGGCTGAGAATATATAAAACACATTTTTTTAAAATTTAGCTTATACATTAAAAGTGATTGTATGTAACTTACACACAATTTACAGAGTTTCTAATTTTAAAAAGTTTGATTTGTGATTTATATTGCATATGACTAAAATAACAAGAGAATCTGATGAATAACCTATTTGAAGATATTTATTATGAGATAATAATACAGAACAATAATGAATGCTTTGTAGCTCTGATAGTTAATCTTGACTGTTAACTTGCTTTGACTAAGAAACTCTTAGGAAAACAGTAAAACATTCTTGTGAATGTGTGTATGTGGAAGTTTTCAGAGACAATTGACTCATGAAGTCTCCATCTATATCTGTCGATTAATCCATCGAGAAATCGTAACTAGGTAGCATTATGGGAAAGCAGTGGAAAGAGGAAGCGAGGCTTGGATGGAGGAAGCAGATCTCTGGGGCATGATCTCGAGCAGCGTCCACAGCACCCGAAACCCCCCAACCCCCACTTCTTTGCACTCTGTGCTTCCCGGCTGCCATGACTTTTCTTGTGCCACGTCCTCTAGCCATGGTGCTCTGCTTTCCACAGACCTAAAGACACAGAGCCAGCTGACTGGGGGCCCAAAACGTGAAACTCTGAAACCACGGGCCAAAATAAACTCATCCACCTTGAAGTTGTTATTTCTAGGTATTTTGCCATGGCAATGGAAAGTTAACACAGGGGTACAAAGTATTGCCATGCGTCGTAATTCATAGCTCCTTATTCAATACTTAAGATGAGTGCTGTGTGTGTGTGCGGGGGTGGGTGTGGGTGTGGGTGGATCTGGGCTGCACCTACTGACAAAAAATTAAAGCTCAAGACAAGCCAATTTGCCTCAATCTCTATATATGTTTTTAATGTCTGTGTTATATGAAATCTTCTAAACAAGGAATGCTTTTTCCACGGATTTGGTTTTAAGATACAAAAAATAATATTCAGAGCCAAATCTGGTAAATTAATTTGATAATTAACTTGGAAAACATTCTTTTATTATATTTATGAATAGAAAATGTGTTTTGTGACTGATAAATTTTCTCTTAAAGCAGGGCACATGAAAGAAAGTGGTGAATAACTGTTATTATGAAAAATGCATATGATTTCGATGTGAAAGTGTGAAAATAATATACGTTTTAGCATATTTTTACCTACCTGTCATCTTTCAATGGCACTTACGAGCTTATCAATGATACCTCCTTATCCATCCATCCACCCACCACCCACCCATCCATCCACCCAGCTGTCCATCTGTCCGTTCGTCTGCCCATCCACCCATCCACCCATCCACCCATCCATCCATTTTTGTCAAAATTTCAAAACTTATTCTAAGGAGCAGAACTTAAGAGTGTGTCCATCATCCTGTGCATGAGTCTTGTTAAAGAGAACCGCTGCTGGGGAACCCAGCCTTTCCACCCAGTTCTCAGAAAGCAGGGCATGGCTAAACTTGTTTGACCTTGTATTTCTGGGCATGCAGCACTTTTACAGGGCTATGCTATTGATCACAGCATGCTCACTTCTGTCCAGGATTCAGGAATAAAAATATTCTTTTTTTTTTAAGCTTAAAATATCCTAAAATAGTTGGCAATAGATTGTGGTAGTCACTTCTGTAGTAAACATACCTAAAAAGGAGTGAAGTTGCAGAGGGTCCTTCTCAGAACCCAGGCCCCCTGTGAGCTCATAGTTTCCAAAGTTCCTTTTAAAGAGAAGTGAATGCTACGTTGCTAGGTGCTACAGTAGAGTGTTGGTTTTGCATTTCGTCCTTTCTGTCCCTTCTGTTTGGCACAGTGGCTTAGGCAGTGCTCATGGGTCATTTCTTGTGTTATGTTTGTTAACACTGAGATTGCTTCATGGGATGATTACAAAATGAAGCTGAATGAATTTCTTAAATTTAAAATCACCAATATTAGAAGGGATCATCATTATTTTATTTTGCTGTTCATGCACTAAAAATGAAAGAGATTTGAGGATTGCTTCTGAAAGTTATTTCCCTTCTTATTTTCCCATTTCATCATGCAGTGTGGTAGAGGCTACTGCGTGTGCTGCTGTGCTGCCACCAGCAGCAGTGGCCAGTGTCCTCATCTCCACATGACACGCATCCTGTGCCAGGTCAGCCAACAGCTTCCCTCATTTGGCTCTTCATTTCCATAGTGATCCAGAAACTAGGGAACAGTCTCTTACGGAGTCCTTTATATTCTATTTTCATCCTGTCAGAAAAAATATAAATGAATTCCTTTAGATCTTTGGAATGGACAAAGCAGATTATGTTACTATCCTTCCAGTTTTCAAATCTCAGCACAGATTTGAAATTGTTGCCAAAGGCTAATAAGTGCAGCTAAGTGTTTACTTCATGTTTTTATTACTCCCTTCCAGAGCTAAGTGCCATCTCAGTTACTCTAGGATCTCTAGTTAGTTAGATCCTGGGAAGCAATTCTAACTGTAGAACTCCACGAGAGAAAAGCTGTCTTAGAAAAAACTGGTCAATAATAATTCACTCTGGGTTTTTGTTTTTGTTGTTGTTGTTGTTTGTTTGTTTTTAGACAGGGCCTTGCTTTTGTAGTTCAGGCTGGCCCTGAGCTCAGCCTCAAACTCATATCACAGCAATCCTCCCGCCTCTGCCTCCCGAGTGCTGGGATTACAGGGATGAGCCACCACACCCGGCACTGTGGTATGTGGTACTGGTTGCTGGTGGGCGTGAGTCTCCATGCCTGGCATTGCTGTATGTGGTTGCCAGGGGTCCTTGTGCTTGCAAGGCAGACGCCGGAACCACTGAGCTAGATCTTTGGCTCCTACTCTGGTTTTCTTTTAACTTTCATCGGGTGAAATTTAGTTTCCATCTCATAAACTTTTAAAATTACTTTATTAGCACATTAAACATTAAAAACAATAGCATGTCCTTGCAAATGTATACCCACACTGACAATTGCTCAAATTATATTTTACTTTATTACTTTACCTTAATATAAAATATAAACAATATCACTATGCATCCATCAACCCTACCTCCCCTTCCCATTCACTTTCCTTTCCTACCACTTGCCCTCCTAAGTTCCCCTTCCTCCTTGCATATTTTCTTCCTATTTCATAGTACCTATTATATACATTATGATTCTCATTTCTCGGACCAGAGAGATTATTTTGTATTAACACATGTGTATCCTATTTCACTTAAAAGTATAGCCTCAAGGTGTATCCATTTTGTTATAAATGTCTGAAATTAATCATTTTTAATGGCTGAACAGTACTCCATTTTACATAAAGAAATATCTTCTTTACCCAGTCATCTGTTGATGGGCATTTGGGTTGTTTCCAGGATTTAACTACTACAAACTGAGCTGCTATTAACACAGGTGCTCACATACCACTGTGGCATTATGCTTTTAATTCTTTTGGGAATTTACCCAGCAGGGAAATAGCAGTCAAATGGGACTTCCAATCATAGTCTTTTGAAGAATCTCCAAACTGATTTCTCTAGTGGTTGTAACAGTTTACACACCGACCAACAGTGGAGAAGAACTCCTTTTCCCCTGCAACCTCAGAGGCATTTTTATTAGCTGATTTCTTTATAGTTGACATTCTTTCTGGAGTGAGGTGAAATCTCAATGCTGTTTTTATCTATATCTCTTGAATGACAAGTGATATTGAACAGTTTTTTCATGTTTATTTGCTGATTCTAGTTCTTCATCTGAAAAGTATCTGTTTATTTCAGATGCCCGTTTTTGGATGGGATCTTTAAATTTGGGGTGTCTAATTTTTTAAGTTCATCATATGTTCTAGAGACTAGGTCTTTATCTGAGGAACAGCGGGTAGAATGTTTACACAAACACCAAGTGCCTTCACTCTGTTGGTGGTTTCTCAGGCTGTGCACAAGCTTTTTAAACATCCATTGTTGATTCTCTGTGTTAGTGTACCAGCAACTGAGGTTTTGTTCATGTAGTCTTTTCCTATGCCAGTGTCTTCAAGAGTTCCACTGAGTCTCGCTTCCAGGAGTTTTAGGGCTTCTGTAGCAATATTTAGGGTTTTAACTCACTTTGATTTTAGTTTAGTACATAGTGAGTGATATGGGTCTGATTTTATTCTATGGCAAGTCGAGGGCCAATTTTTCTAACATCATTTATTTAAAAAGCTATCTTTCCTCCAGTGAGGATGTTTGGCTCCTTTGTCAAAGATAAGGTGGTGGAGTATATCAGGAGTTGTATGCGTGTCTTCTAAAATGTTCGTTCCATTAATCATCAAGTTTGTTTCTTTGTCAGTACCAGGGTGTTTTTATCAAAGTAGTTTTGTTATATAGTTTCAAGTTGGGGATTGTGATAATCACTGACGTGTCCTTGTTGCCTCGAATTGCTTTGGCTGTTCTAGGTCTCTTATGTTTCCAGAAGAATTTTTGGAATATTTTCTCTAATTATACAAAATGTACCATAGGAATTTCAACTGGGATTGCATTAAATTGGTATAGCAGTTCTGGAAGTACAGCCATCTTCAGGGTATTGCTTCTTTCTACCCAGGAACAAGGGAAGCCTTTTGTTTTCCTTTTCAGATCCTCTTTTACATCTTTGTTTTTAGAGTGCCGTAATTTCCAGAGTAGAGTTCCTTTACTTCTTTCATTAGTTTCATTCCTATATATTTCATTTTTTTCAATGCTATTGTGAAAGGAATTGTTTCCTCAATTTCTTCTCAGTGAGTCTGTTGTTCATATACAAGAAAGCTATTGAGTTTTGGGAGTTGACCTTGTATCCAGCTACTCTACTGTGTCTAATTTTTAGATCTAGAAGTCTTTTGGTGGAGTTTTGGGGATCTTCTATATACAGTATCATGTCATTCATAAGTAAAGACAATTTAACTTCTTATTTTCCAGTCTTTATTCTTTTTGTTTCTCTTGGATAGTTTTTGAGATTGTAAAAACAGAAGTCTTTGAGGTCTTCTGCTAAGAAATAAGTCAGGGGTAATATTAACAAGCTGAGGATATTTCGGCAGGTTTTCTTTCAACTTTGATGTCAACATCACAGACATATTCCTTCCAGGTCTCTTCGCTGCTGGCAGCAAGAACGTTCCCTTTTCTTTTTCTTGTTCTCTGATACCCCACAAACGAGGTAAGACAAGGGGCGTGCACTGCACAGACTTTCCAGTCAGAACCATGAAAACACAAAAGAAACAAAATCTGGTTTTTTCAATTTACTTTTACAAAGATTTAAAAAATTTTGTGAGAGTTTTTTTTTTGTCCTTAGAAAAGTTTAAAAACCTTTAGAGGATCATATCGGATCTGTTTACACTTCTAACTGCTTTTTGCTTTCTTTCAACTTCAGTGTCTTCTAGAGGAGAGGTGAGAGAGAAGCCTCCGCTAGCCTCGAGCATCCGCCAGGAGACACTCGTCAGATGAGAGGTAAGTAAGCATTCTCCACGGGTCTCAAGGTGCAGGTCCTACTGTGTAGATTGTGGAATTCCTCTCTCCCACAGTCATCATTTAAAGTGTGTGTGTGTGTGTGTGTGTGTGTGTTTCTCTGAGATGACAAGTGCCGGTGAATAGAGCTCTGTGGGGTAAGATCCCGGACCTTTCACAAGTCTTTATTCAGCCCTCAGTTTGTCATCAAACTCCTAAATGAAGGGGGAGGATGGTATCTGTTTTCCCATTGTTTATTTTATGTTCACAGTTTTTATTACAGAGGCAAGGGAACTTTATAAACATTAGAATTCAAATAAGTCAAGCATAAGAATGATTTATTAGATATCTAGCCAATATTTAATTTCTTACTTTTGGGGCTGGGCATTATGTTAAATTGTGTATTTATTTTTTGGTCATTCAATCATTTATATGGTCAAAAACACTGAAGAAGTCACTAGTAGGGGCCAGGTCACATGTTACTTAGAGAGGTTACATGAATAATTCCCTAGTAAGAAAATGCACCCATAAGCCGTCATGGATAATCAGCATAAGTGACATTTGATTATCTCTTACTGATTGATCTCCACTGTGCTAATCCTCTATAGGAATTATGTTATTTATACCCCAGGAAAAACTTCTGTGAGATATACAATGTTACTATATCAGTTGTACAAATGTGCGATAAAACTCAGAGAGATTAAGTATCTTGTTTAAGATCAAATATCCGCTTAGTGTTACAGCCAAGATTCTGAAGCCCATGAGCCCCTTCAGTGTCAGCCGGGGGACACGGAGGACATGGGATACATGAGTACTCGTAATCCTACGAGATGAATCCAGTTTCGTGGATGAGATCATCCTTGAGCTGGAAGACTGAAAGAAACTAAAAGAAGACAGATTAATAGAGCCCAGGATAGAGATGGCTCCAATTTCTGTGCCACCCTGAGGGATAAGAAGATGTCTAAACCCACTGACAAAGCAACTAGTGCAATGTAGTTTGGGTTTTAAAGAGTCTGTTTTGGCAGCAGTGAAGGGGAGTTAGAGAGGAGGTAGCATCAACACAGGGAGAGAGGTGAGGAGACACAACTGTCGGGGCAAAGCTGAGGAGAGGCCGAGCTGCTGGCATGGGGTTGGGAGAGGCGCAGTCTACCCCTGTGAAGGGGCACAGGAGAACGGGCTTGGGGCTGGCTGTGTTCCACCCAAAGAGCCCGTGAGCTACAGGTGGAGACTCCATCTGTCCTTTGGGAGCACAGAGTCAAATTTCAGACCAAGGCTAGGGCTGGGGGATCAGTGTGAGTGTCCTGGGCCCCTAGACAGGAATGGAAGCATGAAAGGAGGGTATGGGGCCACGAAGAGTGTAGACAGGTCAAAGAAGAGGCCCCATGTCAGAGCTCTGGTAAGTGCCAATAAAGACCAGGGAAGAAAAAAACAGTCTGGACAGAAAAATAAAATATATATATATATATATATATATTTTGGCACACTTATGTAAGTAAAATACAATTGCTAGATTAATAGGCTGGCAAAATGGAACGCTGGTTCAGAACATGAGGTGAATTTCTGGAAAATGGAGCTAGATAAGACTCAGACATGAATAGTCCACCCTGTCTACCATGACATGATAATTACACTTTGCTTGCTCTGTGTTTAAATTCCATTTGAATATTTAGAAGGAGAAATAATCCCAGCTACTTTATTGTTTGACGTTTTCCCCCCCTTTCTTCTAGCTTAATCCTCTGAATAATAATGTATAGAGTTGCATTTTCTTTATAGATAGCAATTGGTCATAAAATATCTCGCTCTTATAGGTTAGTTGTCTTTTATATTGAATTTCTGTACAGACAACAGTACGATTTTATTACATTTTATTACATTGTGAGCTGGCATCTTTCCACTAGAAGCATATAGATTCTTTTCCAATTCAGCTGTTTCAATGGACAAAAGAATTTTTTTCTTCTCAGACCCCCCCCCCCCAATCAGGACTATGGAATGGCTCCTTGCACAGAACAAATGCCTGTTCTGACATCAGCCTCTGAATGGCTTCACTTTCTCACACATTCTTGGACCATGTAGTGTTTTTCCCATGGAGGCCTGTGACCTACGGATCACAGTGGCAGCCTTGAGAAATTGAAAAAAAATACCACAAAGATGTTTATTATTTCATTATTCTACTTTTCTTGCTGCTCTTATGGATTAATAATGGCTCAAATTAAGGATCGGAACATATCACAAATACATGTTGGCATAGGAGCATGACATACAGAAGTGTATTTCAGCAGAAATGGGTTTTCAAATACCTTTCCCTTATAAGAAGGGGAATTATAAATTTTTGCACAAGGTTGTTACATATGTACCTAAAATGGAGAAAGATTCCCTTTGACCATGAAAGTCATATGAAGTGAAGGTTGCTTAGGAAAGTTCTAGAGTTAGGAAAGAAGATACAGACCAAAATAATATTTTAATTGAGCAAATAGGAATATATCTTAGAAAGTATAGTACTTCAGGAAGTACGATAAATCTAATAATCAATTATCTTCATTATTAATATTATATTAATAGCCTAGGTAAGGTTATTATAGCATATACTTGGAAATCATCTATTAATGCTAATGTATTATGAAATAAAAACAAATACATTTTTGTGCTCTAGAAAACTGGTATCTTCAAACAAGCTGTCTCGAGATTTTGTCTTGAGATTTCTTTTATTTTGAAAAATAACAAGATATCAGAACACTAATGTCAGACTTGCTTTATACAATGTGTTCTCCTTGTTGAATAGTTACCTGTTAAATATCATGTCAAGAATTTTCCCTGGTGCTCATCTGGTTTTTAGACGTATCTTTACAACTAATGGATATGATAGAAAAAAATAAAGATAAAATTCACTTTGTGACCAAAAGAAACTTGAAGGGAGTGTAAGATAACGTTTCAAGGCGGGGCTTTGGAGTCCAAAAGACAGGCTGAAATCCTAAGTTTTACTCTGTGATCTTGGGCGGGCTTTAGTCTCCTTTTGAATTTCTCATAGTCTTGATTTCTTCATGTATAAAATGCTGACATTGCTTTACAAATGCTGGAGTTTACTGCCTTACAGAGTACTTACTAAGGAGAAGCTTCCCATGCAGCAGACCTGCTACGTTGGAACTGTGCATTAGGAATGACTTCCGGCGGCAGGGTTTTTTCACAAAGTGAAGAGATGCACGGGATCTATTGGCAAAGGTGGAAGGAAGAGAGGGGAACAGATAGAGCTTTTAAACTCCATTTGCTTATACGATGAGGAATCTAAACTTCAGCAGAGAGCTGTTAATTATATACCTTAAACTAGAAAAGGTGTCTTCGGGCTGTGAAAGGCATGTGAGGTAAAAGTTGCCCAAGACAACCAGAAACTGTGTGAAAATCGGAGCAGAGAAGTCGGCCGTCCTGGTTGAAAGAGCTGGACCACAGCAGTGAGAGGATCCTGTCCCGTTCTGACTCCAGGAGTGCAGAATGCCTGAAGAAATTAATGTCTAGGAAGACGGTGAGCAGGATGCAGTGTAAGGAAATGGTTTTGACTGCCACAGAAGCAAAAGCAGCTCCCTAGTGCGTGGCCTGAGGGACGGTATTGGAGAGTGCTCAGCTGGGAGGCTGGCCAACAGAAGTAGGAAGCCATCAACATGGGCGATGGCGACTCGCGGGATGGAATGGTATGAAGCACCAGGCCCAACCTCTGAAATCACAGTCTGTTTAGCTACACACAAGACCGTGTTGTTAGAAACACTTAGTGCTTAAATTTAATGGTTTGTTTGGAATTATTAATATGTTTAACAAAGAGGTCATGTTTTTCTTTGGACTAGGATCCACACATTTTGTAGGGCAGTCCTGTGCAGCATTCCTATTTTAGACAGGTGCTTTCAACCACAGTAATTCTTGCCCAGCGTCCCCATCCCATCTTCAGGACATTTAACAATAGACCTTTTCTCTGATTTTCCTAAGCTGGAATGTGTTACTGGCATCCACGAGGGAGAGCCCAGATCTGCTGTCCGTATCTGACTGTGCTCATGTAAACCCTCCTGATAATGAGTTACCTGGCCTCAAGTACCCACTGTGTGGAGATTGGGAATTGCTGACTTCCGTCTGAGAGCAGAGCTACTTAGAAGATTTACTTGTGGACAGCTGCACATTAGGATGGTTACTTAATTTGGGAAGTTACAAAGTAAACTGCAAGTGAAGGAAGCTTCCTCCAGTTTTGTGCTGCTCATAGTGTATGTAACCGTCCTGCTGACAAAAGGACCCATGTGTATAACTGATTCAAGATGGCGGAAAGCAGAACTGACAGGATGCCTGGGGAACTCGTTTGACTTGGCAGCTGTCGTCAGCCCAGTGGCAACACCTGTGGAACGCTCATGATTCTTATTTTCAAAATCTGGCAATGAAAAGTTGAATTCTGGCTGAATCGTCAGAAAAGCTTCTTTTCCAAGTGCCAAATCACGCCTCTGACTGTAGTTCACTTCAGGGTCAGTTTCCGACTAGCTCAGAAGAAACCCCATCTCATTCTCTTATATCCATTGGTTAAACAATGCCCTGTTTGATGCACAGTTTTCTTTAAACATTTTTTAAATCATTGGGGCATTATGTAAAAAGGGCCTTTTCAACCCTTTGCCTTGTAGTTTTGTTTATTTGCTTTTCTGGATTGTAGAGATTGAGTTAAACAACCTTGCATACTGGAGATTATTCTACATGGAGCAAAACTACAGATTCCTCCCTGCATAGCCAGGCTTACGTCAGCCATGGGGAAAACTATTTTACAGGTACGGATCTATCACCTATATATCTAAGGGTCATGTCAGAAATGTGGGCAACTATGACCAGGGGCATAAGAGCAAAACAGATGATGGGAAATGGATAGGCTCATAAAATGATTGGTAAAATAACTTAAAATACAGGTCTTAACTACTGTGGGGGAAATCAGAGTGCAGTTATGTAAGACAGACACAGAAAGAGAGGGAGGGAAGGAGAGAGAATAGATTGCTTCAAAATTTGATTTTATACCAAATATTTTTCCCCTAGATGTTTCTTCCCACTTGGCCTGTAAATGTTTTACCCCTCTTCTGAGAGGCTTAAGGATTAACTGCAATTAAATTACATTATTTTTGAAGGAATTCTAATGTCTCTGCCTTCAAATTATTTACATATGGGATAATAGACTTTGTAATCCCATTTGAATTTTAAAATAGTGATTTCAAGATGTTATTGTAATGACTGTATTTTGTACATAGCATATAACCCAAGACCTCAGAGAAAGTTACAAAATTTGGAAACTCAACATCTGAACTGTTTAACATGAAAGACCTTCTACTAAAAAAATCTTTTAAAAAGTTTCCTTTTTTTTTTTTTTAAGGTTTTTTTGAGACAGGGTCTCGCTTTGTGGTTCAGGCTGGCTCTGCGCTCAGCTTCAAACTCACATCACAGCAATCCTCCTGCCTCTGCCTCCCAAGTGCTGGGATTACAGGCGTGAGCCACCACGCCCGGTACTGTGGTTTGTGGTACTGGTTGCTGCTGGGCGTGAGTCTCCACACCCAGTATTGTTATGTGGTTACCAGGGATCAAACCTGGGTCCTTGCACTTGCAAGACAGGCGCCGGAACCACTGAGCTATATCCCCAGTCCTAAAAAGTTTCCTTTTGATATATAATATAAAATAAGACTCAATCGTATTAAACAAAATGATTTTAATGTAGTACTTAATTGTATTTTTATCCATGGTAGACAAGTTGAAGTCTTTTCCTTATAGAAACTATTTTAATGTTAATTTATACCCTAAAAGTATACAGAGAATAGTATTTTTCTAAGGGTATATAAATAATTATGTTCAATTCTGTCTGAGTTGATTACACCATAATCAATCCATTTAACAGGGTCTCTTTTGCTAAGAAATTTTCATCAAGAACAATCATAATAAAATTTTATCAGTGAGACTTAATCAAAAAATAATAATTTTAGATGTTAAATACGGAAGGTAATTCATGTAAATCATTTCAGGGACAAAAGGAAATTTTAAAAATGCATATCTTCTAGAGCATGTGTTAGGGATTAATTTAGCCCCTCTTCAAGTTTGTGTGTTGAAACCCTGACTGGCTGTACTTGGAGACAGGACTTGGAAGAGGAGCCTGAGGGGCAGTGACAGTATGAGTTGGGCCTGATTCAGCAGGACTGATGCGCTGCTCTAAGGAGGAGTGGAGGGCACAGTGCCCAGGGGACATCTTGTGAGGAGGTGTGAGGAAGGGCGACTGTCCGCAAGCCCGGGCAGTCACCAGCCATAAACCCTTCCCTCCCGGCCTCAGAAGAAACCGACCCCGGGACAGCTTCTGTGGAGGTCTCGTCTCCCAAAGTGTGGGACACTCTCTCTCTGTTGTTTAGTTCACCTCGGCAGCCCAGGAAACGGATACAGTCCGCAATCCTGTTGGCTCAATATTATTCACCTTTCTCAGACTGGGGCAAAATAAATACCTGACAAACCACACGTTCAAGGTGGAGGGTTTTCTTTGGCTCCTAATCTCAGAGGTTTCAGTTCGTAATCAGATAGCTGCAAGGCAGAAATTTGGAGTCGAAGGGCATGGTGGAGGAAAACAGCTCAGTCTGTAGAAGCCAGCAAACAGAGATATGAAGGTGCTGGAATAAGAAGATACCCTCCTGGGTCATGTCCCCAACCATGCTCACGGCTGGTTCAGCGAGGAACTCGCGGGTGGCTTACCGCACTGTACATGCATCGTGATCACTTAGAAAAGCCTAAATCGTCAGAACACACACGCGGATCTTTTGATCTAAATCATACCAGAACAAACTATGAGCTTTTGTTTCACTGACTTGTCTTTCTTTTTATTAATGTGTGCTTTCCGTCCATCGTGATTCCATTCCTCGTGGGAGCTTGGGGCCTGTGCGTAACACGTCTCAGTTTGCTTTACTTCCTCTTTCTCTCCCTTTCCTCGCCCCTCGCTCCATCTGTTGGCCCCCTTCTTGTTTACAAAGCATCCACCTCCCTGTTTCCTCTTCTCTAGCTCTCATTTTGCTTTTTAAATTATTCACACCTTTGGGTTCTCGTAGAGGAGAAGTAATTATGATATTTGAGCTTCAGTATCTGGGTTAGTTCGTTTAATGACATGGTTTCGAGTCTTAGCCTGTTTCCTTCAAATTATTCCAATGTATCCTTCTTGATGGCAGTTCTTTATGGTACTCTATTGTACATAAATATCACACTTTCTTTGATTTTTATTAACAGTGACTATGATACTTTATAAGGATCACATGTTCAGTTAGTGCATTTGTTACTCACTCAACAGTTTGAGGAGAGAGAACAGGTTGTATTTATGCTCTTTTTAAGGCAGACATGTGACTTATGCATACATGATTGCAGTACATAATGATTACATGAACCACAAGGAATCGGTACATGTACATAACACATTTCATTCTTTTCTTCCCTTTCCTATGCCTTCTCTTATTTATCCAGCCTTTGATTCTTTTATGTATCTTATAAGACCTTAGAAAGTTAATTTTCATATCAAGTTAATTATCAGATTAAAAAACAACGAATAGGGCACAGAACACGTAGAGCATTGTGAGCCAGTTGTACTAAGTCAAGACTGTGTATATGTTTTTAGCACAGCACCTGAAGATACCTGCTCGCAGGGCCCCTCCTGTACCTCCCTCATCCAAGTCTCTCAATCCCATCCATCCCTTTTGCATCTAGTGGGCCGTGTGATGCTTTTAGTCACAGCACCTATTACTCTAGTTTGTTTTCTGTTACTGTAATAAGATACCTGACAGTGAGTCCTTATAAGAAAAGGAGAGAGAAATGGATTTGCTTCATAGTTCTGGAGACTGCTGAGTCCACAAGCATCTTGTTGGCATCTGGAGAGGAGGAAGTCATAGCATGAGACAGACAGACAGTCATGCCCTGGGGGTCTCTTCCTCCTCTTACAAAGCCACTATTGCCCCTGTGTGCAGCCCAGTTCGGTAACCTTAGTGAATCCTAAATACTGCTATAAGTTCCACGTGCAAATACCATTACCCGATGAGTTTGGGCATTAAGTTCTCCCTGCATGATATTTTGGGGGACATTTTGAAACCAGAGCTGATTATGACAGGGAGTGATTGATGGGTGCCTCTTCTTGGCCAAGGATGGAGGAATCTCATGGATGTCATTGCCCAAGGGAGGCTCCTTCTGGAGAACATGGCATAGCTATCAGCCTGAGCCCTGGAGGCAGGAATAGGGAAGAGGCACTCTTCATGGTGAGGCACCTTCATGAGGCTGCAACTTAACAGGAAACCTCATCTGTGTTAAACCACTGACATCATGCAGTTCACTTAAAGGTCAACTGCCATCACCTTGTATTATATCAACACCGAGTACCCCTAAAATCAAAGCCTAAAATATATGGTGTTTGCTTAGCAATCAGACAACAGTCAGAGGAAACTTCTGCCACAGAAAGCACCATCATTTTAGTGGCAAAACATTTGGTAAAATTGCCTAGAACATGTTGGAATACTTGTTTACTAATCTGGCAAAAGGAAGAGGTTGGAAAAAGTCAGATATTAATAACTTATGTTGGTTGTCATTTGCTGAGTTTAGGGAGTTATTACAGGGAAAGAGATGAGCTCAGGCAGTAATTGGGGTGACTGAGAAAGTACACAGATGAGAACAAAACTATGTCGGAATTTGGGCCTCTTGCCCTGATAAAATGGTGGAGGAGAAAGGCCTTCAAAACTTTTGTTTTTGAAGGTCTATGGAGACTCGTCCGTGGGTCAGAGATCATACCCCGATATAGTGGGTCTTCTCATCTGTGTCATTGTTCCAACAGTGATATAGTCACCCAGACTTGAAAAGAGAAGAGACTAAGATATCAAGAAAAAAAATCAGGTTTAGAAATAATGTCTAGAAGAAATTTTGAGTGTGATTATGGAAACATGAATGCAAATAGCTCACTTGAGGGTTACCAGGTTTAGAAAATAAAATGCAGGACACTCAGTTAAATTTGAATTTCAGACAAAAAAAAATACACAAACCATGTCCTTCCAGGGACAGAGATACATTAATACAATATTTTAATATAAATAAATGATTTAATCACAATAAAACAACTTCTTACACTTCTTATACTCATTTTTTCTACAGTTATCACAGAATGATAACATACTCTTGGAACTTTCGTACACTCAAACATTTTTTCCTTATCTGCAATTCAAATTTAATTAAGTTTCCTGTGCTTTATCTGGTATTTCCGAGTCAGAGGCTTTCAATATCTCAAGTGGAACTATCTGATGAAGAATCCATGAGCCAAAACAAAGATATCTTTTGTGTTGGAGTTTTAAAATGTTATTGGGCTCCTAAAATAGCAAGAGAAGGATGTGGGATTGGAATCTGACGAGTCCATGAGGAAAGCATTACTTCTTCATGTCGATTTCACAGATATCCATGGAAAGTCTTTAGGGAAAAGCTTTCCATAGGGCGCAACCAGGAGCCACCACAAAATGAGACAAAGTATTTCTTCCAGAAGCTGAGTGAGGGTCCAAGGCCCTGCTGGCAGTTTTCACCTCTTGGCACTTCTCCACGATTTCTACATGCATTGCTTGTGAGTGTCCCATTTTTCACGCCATTGATATTGATCAATCATCTTTGGCCTGTCATTTTGTGGTGAGTGTATAAACATAGGTGCAAGGAGGGTGCGGATCTGGATAGAGACTATACTCTGAGTTAGACACTGTGACTTGAGGATGCAGGGAGTTCCTTCCCTCAGAGAGAAATATAAAGTTTCCCTCGGTGTGAAAGAGCCCAATATGGATATCTGGGGCCGGAAGGCTGACTAGCGCAATAATCTGTTTCTCAAGTAATTTTCTCCCATATTCTAAGTAAGAGTTACCAAAGTTTTTACCAAGTTCCGAAGAGTCAATATTTAGCCTTTTGTGTGTGTGTGTGTGTGTGTGTGTGTGTGTGTGTGTGTGTGTGTGTACTAAGAGGCAAAATAATGGATAGTATGCATGGACTTTAATAGCAATCATTAAAAATAACACATTTTAAACTTTCAGGTAACAGGCCAGATTTTAGCCAGTACTGTAGTTTGTCATTCTTGGAAGAGAACAGCTTCGAATCTAGAAATGTTTACTTCCCAGGCTCTTTTGAATTTTGATGAGGTCACTAGTTTTTAACCAACTAAAAGTAAGTGTGTAAACAAAGTGTTACTTGCATGAACGTGTACTGTCTCCACATTTTCTTTCCTATACGGTTACCTATTTTTAATACTTATTATAACCAAGAAAGCCAATAATTAAAAATGAAGGATGAAAATAAAGTTATTCCCTATTGTGTAAAAAATAAAAATTTTCTATTACATTAAGCTAATGATATCATGTGCTTCATTCATCACTGTATCTGGCATTAATGCAATTAACGTACGGTTCATTTCATAGAAATGTTTCAAGATCATGAACATATATTTCAATGAAGTATCCTCCAGAGGCCTGGACATTGTGACCACCAGAAAATTCTCTTTCCTCTGTTAAGTCTGACAGATTCAATGTACATTGTTTTGTCTCTAAAATATCCACGTGGTTCACTCTCATTTCAGTATATACATATTACATTTTAATTGGCTTTTGACTTACTTAACCAGGGATTTTTTCAAATTTACACACAAATGATACAATTTCATCTTAAAATACTTTTAAATGACACACAAAACTTTGACTATAATTACAAGAGGAGTATATGAACTCTACCAAATCTTCAAGATTTCCTGGACATTTATTTTACATACATTTCTCTTATCATGTTATAAATCAGAAATTTATAATATTGCCCTATGATCCCAATAGAAAGTATGAAGCTACACATAATAAAATATTATTTTCTTTTTATTTTACAATTCATAGACTTGTATGACTACTTACTATTCTTACTATTTGCAGAATAGTAAGAACTCTTTCTGAAGCACATATTATTACCAACTTCTTTCTACTAATGAAAAATAAAACTAGATATCTTCTTTAACATTTAAACAATTACACCTTCAGTTTCTCAGATTACACCAATGAAATGGTAGGCACACATCTGTGTCCTATTTATTTCACTTATGAACATGTGCTCATGGTAGATCCATTTGAGTATAATTGACTTTAATTTGTCATTCTTGATGGCTGAGTAATATTACAGGAAGAAAATGTTCAAAGGGAAAGGGGAAATGGGGTAGGGGAAAATAAAGAAGGGAAAAGTTTTGATTGTAAAAACAAAAAAATTGAAAACAAAGCTGCTTATGTACATAGGAGGAGAGGTTGCAGAGAGGGCAGGGGAATGGGGAAAATGCGAATATATGTCATGTACAGGTACAAATTTTAAATGTTGAATGCAATATATATACACATAACATATGTAATAAACATATTAAATACATATTTTATATATGTATATCACATAGAACAGCAAAATCCATGAAAGGCATTTCAATTAGATATTCAGTAAAATGATTAGAAGTCATTGAATCCTTGAAATGAAGCAAACCAGACACAACAGAAAATAGAATGATATGGTAAGCTGAAATATTTCCAAAATTAACTGATCATTTGTGTGTGTGTGTGTGTGTGTGTGTGTGTGTGTGTGTGTGTGTCACTAAACAGCACAGAACAAAGAGGTTAGTTGAATTCAGAGGGTGGAACAGATAAAAGTTCAGAATAGAAAGGTCTATTATTTTCAGCATCTCTTCTCAGCCGGAATTTTCTTTCGGCACCCTCTTCCGGGTGAATCCCACCCCTTGTGTTAAATTAGACAGTTTTCCGTATGTGTCGTTTTGAAGTGCCATCGAGCATCACAGGCTTTACAAGATGTATCCTGGAGCTGAATGACCACATTGTGTAGAGCAGGTGCCACATTTTAGGTGAGACAACTTTTAAATTTTTCTTGTTGAATATTAGAAATGCTGTTCCATAACCACTAAAATTTATAAAGGAGTGGGCCCAGAAGTGAATATCATAAATATAGTTAAATAATTTCTGTAATTTTACAAGCAATTGTTAATACAGTAAATGTAGACTTTGACAAATCATGCATGTCAAGTGAATCATAAGCAGTGTGTCCCTGCAGTGACAGGAAAACTCACGCACTGTGGTAGCTGGTTAAGTGTTTCCAGCAACTCCTCCTCCTGGTACTCCAGTTTCTAAGGTTTTCTGGAGTTGGGTTTGCAGAATACTGCAGGAAGAGGTGTTTGTTCACCAGCTTTCCAGCTGCTCAAATATTGTTTTTATTTCTTCCCTCTCATTATTTTTACTTTTGAGAGTGTGTTTGACTTTTTTTTTTTTTTGGAAAAAACTAGCTGATTTATTTTTCTGGTCATGGAGAATGTGAAATCTGGAATCTATCAAATCTGTTATGTTTATCTGTAAGTTCAGTGTATTCTTTAATATTGTGATAAACACAATTTAATGATTTTGGAAACCTAGTTTTCAGTCTAGGGTACAGAGACCTGAGAAAAAATTGTTTTACAACACATTGTCAACCTTCTACAAAAACAACAGTTCTTTAGATCAAACAGATTCTGGTCATCAAGAATTAGTGCCTAAATTAGTCATGTCATTAAAATAGCAGAAAGAAGTCAATGGAACCCACTCAAGTTTGTTATAAATAGCTAAAATCTTACATTGGCAACTTAATCTCATTCTTCTGTTATCCAAATCTTGTACCAGTTTACTCTAGGCTAATAGCATATTTTTGTTTGTTTTCCTAGGGAGAAAAGTAAGAAAATGTCATTAGAATGTTTTTTTTTTTTCCCTTGAGTATGGAGGATTTGATAGAATCAGTAAAGCTTTTCTCTAAAAGTCAAAATAGATAAATTTGTCTTTTGAACCATATGGTCTTTGTTCATTTTGTTTTCAGTCAAGGGAAACCACTGACAATAAGTACACATGTGTGCCTTGTGGTAGGGTAATAAATGGATGGGTATGGTGCCAAGAAGACCACGCACCTATTTCAAAGAGAGAACTTGAAGTAGCTCACATCAGAAAGAAAAGAATGTCATTAACCTGCTCATCATTGTAATCCACTCAGCCAACATCAGTCCTGTTTTTCTTTTCACCCCAAATTCTTCCAAAGTTGCAAGAATTAAATTGTGTCATATGCTGTACAAATTCTCACTGTTGAGTGCAATCATGATGTGTATATGTAATGTACCAGTAAAGGTTTCAATTAAAAAATACCAGTATCATCATAAACCATATAAAATAAGGTAGTTGAGGCCAGGGTTAGTTTAAGTCAAAATGAGAGAAATGATTTAATTTGATGTTTGCATTTTATATTTTGAAGTTTAAGTAACTAAGTAGAGGAGATGTCTTCCATGTTAGCGTATGAAAGGATCACCCAGGGGTCTTGCTTACGTTACCCACGCTGTGCTGGACCCACTGAGTAGACTTTGTGTTTTTTTTTCTTTGTCTGTTTTCTTATACTTAGTCTGTCTAGGAAGTTGGCTGAGAATTTTCACCTTCAGGTTTTCACATACTACTATCTCAGTAGAATTACCTGGAGAAAATTCTACCCCAAATTTACTGAAACTGAATATCTAGGATTGACTATCAGGCATAGAAATAATTAAAATTTCCTATGTGTGATATTTAACTATTCAAACAGGTTCAAATAAATGGCTAGAGCATACACATCTTTTCTGAGTCCATTTCTAAAATAAATCTAGTTGTTAAATACTGCTTGTAATTTGTATGAGTAAGTTTGATCAGTTTTGAAAACAGGTAAAAAGTCGTTAGAAATGGACTTTACAAATTTGAGGAGCTTCCCTCGCTAGGAAATCATTTACTGCCTCAAAAGACGGGAAATTTCCACCCTCCCTCTTCTCTTTTTCACGGGTAAAGAAAGCTGAAGAACCCCATTTTCTAAAGTTCTTCCTCAGAATGATTTTAATAGCGATGATAATAATGATAATTTACTGAAGAAATAAACTGACCTTTGTTTTTAAATGAGGGCCTGTTGGTCTGAGTCAGTGATGTTAACTATACGAGTATTTGGTTTATTTTATAATATGCTCTGAGTTAGACATTAAAGGACTATCTTGTAGCAGAGTTTTAGAGTTGCTCTGTTTCTCCTTTGTTACTTGTCTACCTGGGAAGTGCTGATGTGATTCCAAAACAAAATCACGGAGAAAAAAATAAAAAAGAGAACGCACCCTGCATCATCTGTGGGTACTGGGGAAATGAGAGAACAGATGGAAAACTGCATAAGATTAGATTGTGCAACGACGTACTTATGCTTAGTCAAACCTATAATTCTTAGTTTTTGATTAAAAACATCGTATGGCTTTTAGGAGGCTTCAGACTGCAGCGTCACCAGGCAGACCCTCGGGAGGTTTTGGGGACACTTCCCAACTTCCCATTTATTGAGGGCTACGTAGACGTGAATAGAGCACAGGGTGTGGCGTGGCTGTGAGAGCACACGGGCAACCGCGCTGTAACTCATTAGTGGGGCACAGGTTTTTTATCTTTATGCTTAGCTCTTGGCCGAGCGAAGGAGTCAGGACTAGAGGAGGAGCAGGTGGCCCCGAGCAACTATCGGCAAGTTTCTGCGCCTGGGAGTGAGTGCGCTCGAGCTCCGTGGTGTCTCCTAGCTTGCTTGCTGGAGACATACGTGCAGCATACTTGACCCAACCAGACTTGAGTTTCTCCTTCAGAAAGGAATTGTCTCACTGCTTCCTTTTCCTGTAGTCACTGTCTTGAATAAGTTAGATTTTTAAATCCGCTTCTCTGAAGTTCAGAGTTTGTTCTATAAAAATTGAATTCCATTCCCTGACTACATCAAGTCGTTTTCAGATTTGAGCAGAAGACTACTGGATTTTCTTTGTTAGAGGTTTTGATCAATCATCTTGTCTGTTTGACTTTGTTTCGACATTTCATATATGAGTAAATTATGGAGGAAAAGAAGGGATAAGAACCTCTTGAATTTCTTTCTAAAGGATTTAGATGCCTTTTGCGAGTGTGCACATGTGCACTCACACACACACACAACACACACACACACACACACACACTGATAAAAACAGGACAGTAAGGCAACATTGGATGAAAATGATTTATTACTTTCAATAATCACAACAGGTTTCAGGCATTCTTTAACTGTTACCTGCAGATAAACAAGGAGTCATTTTCTTGATAAGTTCATTTCTTTTCCTTGTTATAACTTGGAACTGTGGTAAATAGAAATCTGAGTGAGCTCCTTCTTGTCTGGAGAGCATTACAATAAGCAGGTGTAAACACATTGGTGATTTTCAGATGTGTCATTTCTGAAGGCATATTTATTAAATTCTTTGTTAAATTTGTTAAATTCTTTGATTTTCCCCAAATCATTTGTTCTGCTGACAATATAGAGCTTTTGTTATAGACAGGTAAGCTGGTTAGGTGAACTTCTTGCAGACAGACAGGCTGGCTCCAAAAAGCTCACATGGAGAACAGTCAGAGAGACCTCTGCTGAAGGAGACCTCCAGTTGCTGGAGGAGAGAACTACTGCACCCATGTAGATAAACAGCAGTGCTTGATATTCTAAGTAGGTGCCAGTCTGGGGTGGGAAGGCCAGGACTGACCCGCCTCTCTTGGAAAAGACCCTAGACTAAAAATTGTTGTACAAATTCTTGTTACGTGGCTTGATTTCCCATTGAATTCTCACCTAATCAGTCTTACCTGAGCAGCTATACTTGTAATTGTATTGATTGATCATGGTTTTGTCCATTTTGTGATTTCTCACTGTACCAATATTACCGAGGTGATTGTATTTGCAGTGTTACTGGCTGACTGCAATTTTGTCCCACCTTAAACACACCTCACCTCTTGGTGGCTTTGCTCCCTGATTGTAATAATATGGAACAATGTAAACATATTTCAGAACACCACACCATACATAATAAATATACTGCATATGATTTTTTATGTCTTGATAATCAAGCAGGACTTGACCAGAAAGAAAAGTAAGGAGAAGAGTATTCAAAGCCATATAATTTGGCAGCATTTCTAACTTAGCTTTGGGCCATCGAGGTAGAGGAGATGTGCTCCAGAGTGAAAGCTGTGGCTAAAGGAAGTGTTTGCTCTGCTTGATAAATTCCATGTGAAAGGCATCCTGGAAGTAAGTTCTTTATCATCCCTAGGAACTGCCTTACCCCGGAGTGCAAATTTTGAGTGTCAGAAAGTGCCCATAATTCCTACTGTCAAATACATGTGGTTATGACAGAAAGCTGTACATTTGCTTATACTGACTGACATTCTCCTAATCAGGAGTAATGATTTCCATTTGTTGGAATGTTTGGTATTCTTTGACTGGATATTAGCCATGCTGAAATTAATTTGTTAGGTGTCGAGATTCTTTTTTTCTTTAAAGAGTAAGTGTACAATGTTTTCTTTTTTCTCTTTTGAGACAGGGTCTTGCTTTATAGTTCAGGCTGGCCTTGAGCTCAGTCTTGAACTCACAGCAATCCTCCTGCCTCTGCCTCCCAAGTGCTGGGATTATAGGCGTGAGCCACCACACCCGGCGCTCTGGCATGTGGTACTGATTGCTGGTGGACATGAGTCTCTCTGCCTAGGATTGTTATATGTGGTTACTGGGGATCAAACCTGGGCCCTTTCACTTGCAAAGCAGGTGCTGGAACCACTGAGCTAAATCCCCTCTGCCCCCCCCCCACCCAGTGTTCAGTTTGTTCTGATAATCAGGTACCACCTCTCAGTTTGTTTGATTCTTTGAATGTGAGTTTTTAAATTTTAATGAAGTGAGTCTGGAAGAGACTTCAGTAGAAGGGAGATTTCAGTCTCACTACCAAATACAATTTTGCTTTTTCACATAATGAGGATTTTTTTTCCTTATTAATAGATGCTATGAGAGCTTATAATTTACTAAAAATGTAATAAAATTGCAAAAAACATAATAAAGTAGAGCTTACAACTTTTTTCATAAAATTGTGGAGCTAAGTGGAGTTAGCATACATTGTGTGCTGCTGGGCTAGCTTTGTGCAAACTTGTAAAGATATGAGGACAAAGAAAAAAATCCTCCCCTACAGTGGGTGTATTCTGAGGGACAAATACCCATAAATAATTCTACTTGAAAGTTAAATAGTCTGTCCTATGGAAATCATTTATATGTAATTCTTCATAAATCATAGGAGAAATCTCCCAAGAAAAAGCCCTAGTAGCTGAGATAAAATGATTATAAAGTATTTTTTCAAATAAAAGAGAAACGTGATTGAGAAAAGGGCTAAAAGTGATTCATGGTGTTCTGGTTAATATTTAAATCAATCCTGAATCCTTGTACCCTCAGAGGTGTGACTTTTGGGAGGTAACTGGATCATGGGTGTGTGATACTAGATTAAAAGCATGATAAATGGATTAGTCCAGTAATTGGATTAGCATAATTCTGGGTGTGGCCAAAGGATTTACTGACAAGAGAAGCTTTTAGATGTGGCACCCATCTAAAGATGCAGAAGGTAGGCTTGCTGCTTCCTGTCTGCTCTGCTATGGACTGTTTCTTCTCTGTCACATCCTTGTGCCAGACCACCTTCCCTTGGAAACAGCTAAAGAGGGACTGAAACCCCAAAACACGCGAGCTGAGACAGACTTTTCATCTTTTAACTTTGGGCTTACAGCACTTTGCCAGAAAGATAAAAATATAACTAGGACACAGTGGAGGAATAACATGCATGTAAAACTGATAGCGCGGCCATAATGAAGATCTGTAGATGAAAATAACAGTGGCTTAATACTTGTAGAATTTAACTGTCACGGAAATGGAGTATGGACCATGGGAAGTCAAATAGGCAGGTAGGGGCCAAAGGACAAAGTGATTGCTTTATAATATAGAAGGGCAGGTGTCATATCCTAAGAGCAGTGAAGTCCCCTAAGTGGGAGCTGTGGATTTTGTGATCATGAAGCACCTGAAAAGAATCTAAGACTTGAAAGATAAGCAGAAAGTTCAACAAATGCATTAGTTCACTAAAATTATACTGCAGTGTAATGTAAACTGATTTGATATGAACTTATCAAGATTGGTTTCTCCTGAGGCCCCATACATATCTGCTTCACACGCAGACATCTGGCTTTTCCTTTAGTCTTCAAACTACCTTCACTCTATCTGTGCTCATACTTCTTTCTTTTAAGGAAGCCAGATATAAAGACCTCATTTCAACTTGACCTTCTGTAAAGTCCTTCTATCCAAACAAGGTCACATTCTAAAGCAGTGAGGGTTAGGACTTCAGTACATGAATTTGGAGCTGACAGAATTAGGAGAAACTGGAAAGGGAAAAAGTAAGATTTACAAAAGGGCGTACTGGTTAGACATTGCTAGCTTGTGCAGATTCAACACCTTTAAAAGGGACATAAAACAGAGAAAAATGGATAGAAGACAAGTCTGACAATATCTTTAACATAACAGGGCTTAGCTTTGGGAAAATTCTGAAGAAGAAAACATTCTGTATAAAGGCATCTTCCCTTGTTATGATTTGAGATGATCATTTTTAAAACAACTCTCCACCCATTTTGATTTATAAATTCTCTAATTAAAAATGACTTATAGCCTCATTCTTTTAGGGTGTGGTTACTAGGCTATAGAATTACCTATAACTTTATTTTCTGGTTACCAAATAAAGATACTGATCATTTTAATCAAATTCTTCCAACTATTAAGTCAGGATATGATTAAACAAAATTCCAAGAATAACTAGATCATTATGAAGTGAAATCTACCTCACTTTATTTGGCATTTAGTAGCTTACATCAGATGCTGTTTCAAAAGTCTTTTCTCAATAACAATAAAGTACATGGTCTTGATATTCCCTCTGAGAATAGATCTAATTCTTTGACCCCAAACTAGCATACTGATGGGAAAGTTGTGTAAAAATCACACCCATGTTAAAATAGATACATTGCTTTCACTTTTAAAGAGATGCATTCTGGAAGCATTATGAAATAACATTTTGTGACTTTTCATCTCAAAAATAAGGTGCAAATTTATTTCCTGAATACATGGAAAACTGCTTTCATCATTAGAAGTAGTCTTCAGGAAATTGGGATTCTGGGATTTCATCCAAGATTGCACCATTTTGTAAATTTATTAGGTCTTTGGCTTCATTATATTTTCTCACAGCTGATGAGCTTTCTTTGGAAAACAGAGTAGTCAACACATCTGGAGCCCTGACTAATGTTTCAGTATAGGAGAGTCTGACTTAGGTATAGCTTCCATGTGCTCTCGGACTGACACATACCATTTATTGGTCAACTGAGAGTGTCCTGAAATGGAACTATGGAGAGAAATAGGGTGCTTCCTTTTTCCTGGATGATGATCACTGACAGACCATGGCAGTCCTAATGAAAAGGGATAATCATGTTAATAATCACGAACTCTGTGTGTGGGTACAAGGTGTTAGGTGGGACATACAGGAGCCAAGTAATTTGGCAAAAAATAAATAACCTTACTATTGAGTAGAGAGTCTCCCACATAACTGTCATATCAGTTGTTTCTTTGCAATGTTAAGTTATATATTAATGTCTAATTCATGTACTTAGTAAATCTGAGTGTCTCTATTCATAATTCTACCCCAGCATTTGGAAATAAGAGTTGAGTAAAACAAAGCCAATGACTCACATTGTGACTTTCTTGTCCTGTGATTGTGAGTCACAGAGAAAGGTGAAAAACAAGAATAAGAAGGGACGTGAGAGTGCGCCTCAAATGCACGATCAGCACGGCCTCACTCACACAGCAATGTCTGAAAGGAGATCCGAAGGAAGAACGGTCCGTTAGGGTCTCTGAAGGACGCTTCACTATAAAGCGTGACTTAAAAGAATCTACGAGAACCAAAATTTTGTCTGGCTCTGATCATGGAAGATACGTAGATTACTAGGCTTGAAATGTTATTTTTCTTTAAGATGAACATAAAACGGAAGATTTTGCTCACATTAGATTCAGTTAGTCAAGCACAAGTTAAATTGCATAGCAAGATATAGAGAACAGAAATAGTCCAATACACATCAAAATGCAAACTTGAAACTTATAAAAACTAATAATGCATAGAAGGATGGTTTTCCTTAGAAATGAATCTAATTAGTTGATACGTAGCCATCGTTTTACTAGGGCAATTATTAATGTTAATATGGGTCAGTGAATTTCAGGAACATCTTACACTCTACCTTAATTATTACTTTATTAACAGTGATTTTTTTGTTGTTGTTTGTACTGAGCATTGTATCCAAGGTCTTCACACTGAAATACATTCTTAGGCCTCTTCTCTTGTCTCTTCTCTTCTCTTCTTGTTTTCTTTCTTTTGATCTGCAATCTCAGTAAGTCACTAGGTTGCTCAGGCTAAATACAAACATAGTTCTCCTACCTCCCAGACTGTAAAGATTACAATCATGAACCACCATGCCTCATTGTCTTAATCTAAGACAGATAATGAAAATATTATGTACTAAAGAAATTGAATGCATGTATGAATAGTTGTGGCATTAGATTTGATTCTTGTGTTAATGGTTTACCAGACAATGTAGAAAAGATGTTTGCAATTTGCTCAAATTTTCCTCACAGCTAATATGGACAGAGACTTTTGGATTCATAATAAATAGCTTGTATTTGAAAGAAACTGACAATAAAAGTGCACTAATCACTAAAGAGAGTCAAATGAAGAATATCCTGGGAAATGAAAGTATGGTAGGTGTTTGGAACAATGTCTTCATTACTATTTTCTAATTTCTTGTAAAGAGAGATTTCTGAGTATATGTCAGAATCCTTTAGTTTGTGCTTAGGTGACCATGTAGAGTGCTGGGGCTAGATTGTCAAAGATTGTCATTTTCTTCATTTTAGTTAATTTTCACAAGTTTACTTCCCTTATTGGCATTCTCCCACAGCACTGTCTAGATCTTTAAATACCTGCCACCATTTCCTGTTAGCTTTAGAGAGCTTTGATTTCAAACTCAGAAAATAATTAAAATATTTACTAAGGTTTCATGTTTGAGTATTGTAAGATATGGTTTTTACTCTTTGAATGTATACAAATACTTGTTTTATCAAATGTAATCCTATCTTCTAGATTTTTTCATGTCAGGAAATATTTCAAAAAGAATTTAAAATAACAATATAAAATCATGTCTTTAAATAACAACTTATTTATTACTCATTTAAGTTTTCCAGATTTACTGATATAAAAAATATATAAAGAAAATAATGCAAACTGTAAAATAGGATTAAGTTTTATTGGTATATTTTTAAAAATATTTTTAAAATATTAAAATATTTAAAATAGTTTAAAATATTTAAAATATTAAAAAAATATTTTTAAAAATGCTCTTTTGTTCTTATAGCAGATATAATCTTGTATGCTATAAAAGAAGAAACTGTTTAATTACTTTTAAACAATAGAAAAACTCTGATTACAGTTAAATTATATCATGTCCAATTTCTTCTAGTTCATAGCTTCTTTTTCTTTTTGTTTTAGAAAATATGTACCACATATTAATGCCAAAGTAGCAAGTTAAAAATACTTATTAAGTCAACACCTGCCATACAGCTGCCAACCTTGTGAAGATTACTGAAAGAAGTAGAATAAATCCTCACCTTTAACAGCAGTAAAAGAAAGCAAAGACAATAGGGAGACTCCCCAGATCTGGCTCCTACTGACCAGAACTGTGGGGAGAGAATCATTTTATTTGATGGTATCACTGCCTTTAAAGCAATGAGCACTTGGGCCCAGGATGCATTTCCTGGGATCTGAAAGATAGAGACATCAGTTTTCATTTTAAATTCTCTTCTCTTGGATTGTGTATATGAAGATGAAACTTTCTCATTTTGCTAGATGGAATTGAGGTAATGTGTATCACTGCCCAGAAAGTCATTTAATTGTGTCATGTGAAAGTCAATCCTTTTGACATTTTGGTGGATGTTACAGCGGAGGTGCCACAACACTGAAGCAGTCTGGATTTCTAGATCCCCAAATGGAGGCAAGTTTTCCTGAACAGTCACTGTGGCCAAGTAAACTTTGTGTGAATAAAAGCCTGAGTTGCTTCAACTGTGAGCATGCTGCTGCTGCAGCATCATTTAGTTTACCCTGATTACTACAGATATTTATACTAGATGTGAGCATGGTAGCAAAAACCCCACAACTTTAAGACAGAAGCTACTAACCCTTTTGTTAGGCAATACTCAGCTTCTGGAAATATATCAGTGGCTAGAAGTATGACATAAGACGTTATTTTTTATGGTTCAACAATGAATTTAATGCTTATGTTGATTCTTTTGTACCCCAAGTCACACAGAAATCATATGAAAATGTCCAGGTGAATGTTGGGTACACAGAGCTTTTGCATTCTGGCTAGAAAACCCCACCTGTAGGGATCTACATTTTCTCCAAGAGGCTGCAAGTGAATCTGCATAACCTTGAAGAAAACATCATCTTTATTCTGCTTCTTAAACAAACCTATGTGTAAGTGGAAATCAATGAAATAACCACCTAGAACAAAGGTAGCTATAATTTATGAAGCATGAGAGAAACTCTTCAGGGTTATCTTTCAACACACCATTTCTGTTCTATTGATGCATTTTTTCAAAACTCCACATTCCACTCTTTCATGATCTTCATCAGAATTCTACCAGATAAGCCTATTTTTCTCTTTTAAACTACAATGCACTGTGTGTGTGTGTGTGTGTGTGTGTGTGTGTGTGTGTGTGTGTGTATGTGTGTGTTTAAGGCCATTGAGAACTTTTTCCCATTGTTTCTGTATTTCTTTGTCCCTTTTTCCCCTGGGAACAGAAAGTTTCTTGAAAGTGGGGATTATATATCAGCTATACTTACCGGAGGTGGTCTAGTTTTACCGAACTCTTGTCTTTTCTTTTCCTGAAAAACATTTTGCTCACATAGTGTCACATGGAATTCTTTGTGAATTTAACAATTTTCTAATGAGGTGTGTTTGGTAGATTATAATGCAGTAAAACTCAAAATGGCTTTTAAAGTATAATTTTCTTGAATCAAGTGATACTCTGGAAATAATAGTGAGATATTTTTGATATAGTGCATCTATTAAGAAAACCTAGTGTTTGGCAATTACATATATCTATATCTATCTATCTTATCTATCTATCTATATATCTATATCTATATATAGATATATAGATAGGATAGATAGATAGATATTTTTTTTGAGACTGGGTCTGGCTTTATAGTTCAGACTGGCCCTGAGCTCAGCCTCCAACTCACATCACAGCAATCCTCCTACCTCTGCCTCCTGAGTGCTGGGATTACAGGTGTGAGCCACCACGCCCTGCTCTGTAGTATGTGGTACTGGTTGCTGCTGGGCACGAGTCTCCATGCTCAGTATTGTGATGTGGTTACCAGGGATTGAACCTGGGTCCTTGTGCTTGCAGGACAAGCACCGGAACCACTTAGCTATATCCGGCCCAATTACATATATATTGATCACCATTCATATTACTGGGACAAAACACCAACACTCACAATTTATTTATTTATTTTTTTAAAAAATGATTTTATTGGTACAATTTATACATACATTATAGTCACATTCAACACTGAGAATTTGTACCAGTACATGACACATATTGATTCTCATTTTCTCTCTGCTCTCCTTACAAGCCTTACTCCCTACATTCATAAGTTTTCTTTCCTTTTTTATCATCAATGTTATCATCATTTTTTTCTTTACTTGCTCCTACTCTCCCTTTCCCTTTTGAACCTTTTCTTCCTATTTCACATTTTTGTATTCATTTTTACCTTTAGTTTCACATAAAAGAGAAAATGTACACTATTTACACATCTGTGTCCTATTTATTTCATTTGTTGATGACATAATACTCTATACAGAAGATTCTAAAAACTCAGCCAAAAGACTTAGTCACCAGATTTAGTAGCATAACTAGATACAAGTCAACACTAAAAAATCAGTGGTGTTTGTATATGTGAACTATGTATGCACTAAAAGTGAAATCATGGAATCAATTCTTTTTACAATAACATCCCCAAACTGAAACATCTAGGAGCCCATCTAACAAAGGAGTGAACACCTCTACTCTGAAAACTACAGCATTCTGAAAAATGAGATTGAAGAAGATATTAGCAAATAAAAAGATACCCCTTCTTCCTGGGCAAGAAAAAGCAATATTGTCAAAATGACCATACAACCAAAGCTATAATATAGATTCAAGGCAATTGTGATTAAAATCCCAACAACATATTTCACAGAGCTAGAGAGAATGATACAAAAATTCACCTGGAAACCAAGAGACCTAGAATAGAAAAAACTATGCTAGGCAACAAGATCACAGCAAGGGTTATCACAATCCCCAAGTTGAAACTGTACCACAAAGCCACTGTGATAAACAAAAAAACAAAACAGCATGGTGCTGGGATAGAAACAGGTCTGAAGATCACTGGGATGGAGTACAAGATCCAGAAACAATTTCTTATACACTGAGCCACCTCATCCTCAATGGAGGAAAGATAGGTTCTTTAACAAATGGTGCTGGAAAAGTGGGCTTCAATTTGCCAAAGATTAAAACTACATCTTCCTTTCTCCATCCACCAAACTAAAATAAAAGTGATTAAAGACACAAATATTGGAGATGTAAATGAGTCCTAGCATTGTATGTTATATATTGTGAAATAGAAATGCTCAATGTAAAATAAGGTGAAAGGGGACAATGTTGAGATTGTAACAAAAAAGTAAGGAAACAAATTTTATGTATATGGTGGGGTGGTAGGGTGGGTAGGGCTATGGGAAAAAAATGAGAATTAAGTTGTGTCTTATACTGGTACAAATCCCCATTATGGAGTGCAATCATGATGTGTATATTTAATATACCAATAAAGATTTTAAAAAAAGACACAAATATTGGAACAGAAACATTAAACCTGCAGGAAAACAGGCTAGGTAGAACTCCTGGAGACATTGGGATAGAGAAAGACTTTATGAACAAAATCTCAGCCTCATAGCAGCTAGCAGAAAGAATCAACAATTGTGATCTTATCTTACTAAAAAGCTTCTGCACAGTGAGAGAAATCACCGACAGAGCGAAGTGAGAACCTATCATATGAGCAAAATATTTTATCAGCTATTTCTCAGACAATATTATACTATCTATAGTACATAATGAACTTTTTAAACACCCACGGCTTAAAGGAGGAAAAGTTTAATTTTGGTTATAATATCAGGTATTTCAGTATGTGATTGGCAGGCTGTGATGCAGAAACATCACAAAAGAATTTGGTGAAGCTGAGCTGCTCCCATTTTGGTTGTCAGAAGACAGCACAGGGAAGAGTACCGGGGACAGACACCCCCAGAACCGAGGCCCACTTCCTAATAGCACAGTCAGCTATGAACATAAATTGATTATGAGTATGGCCCTTCTCCAATAGTCTTTAATCCAGTAAAATGCACAGTTAAGATTAATTGTTGCTTTTCACCAAGTTGACACCACAACACATTTTAAAATATACCTAATCTCCAAATACAGAGAATATTAACATCATAATTGCACTTAACATAATGTGCTTATCCTGTGTACAACCAAATTGCACATTAATCCTGTCCCTAGAGTCTCAGCAGTTCTAGAGTTGCTCCAAAGACTAATCCCAAAGACTCCTATGAAACTTAAGGCAAATTCTCAGCTATAAAATGCTATAGAAGTAAAATCATACTACATAGTGCCCACATTCAGTGTCAATGGGTAAACATTATGTCAAAAGAAGAAATGCAGATATAGACTAAAATATGACCAAAGCAAGGCCCTAACCTGGAAGACAGATAAGTCCTGTAGCTCTGTGTCCAGCATGCACAACACGTGGTAATAATTCGTGAGCTCCAGAGACTGTGCAGCCCAAGGCTCCGCTGTCTGCAACCCCTGTGAGTTTTCTTTTGGACTGCCTTTATTTGCTACTGGAGGCTTTCCTTCACAAACCCTCCATGCCTCTGCCATCTCTGACATGCTGAAGTCTCTACTGCACATTTGGCTGTATTATCTCAGCTTGATGATCCATTTCGCAGGGGCGCATAGCCCAGATTCCCAGGCCCTGTTTCAAAATCTTGGTGAAAGCCTCCATGACCCCACAAATCTGGCAATGTGTCCTGCAAAAAGCATGATCATATGAATGATTCCAAGTTCTTCCACTGTGGATAACATAGCCAAGCCCTTTAGGACCATGGATGCAGCAGCCCCTCAATGCCTAGATGGTGGAGCACAGTGAAATGCATCATGAGAGTCAAGTTCTACAGCAGCCCTTCCAAAGTAAGGACTTCTGGAGCTCTCTTAAAAGGTGGCCATTTTGTATTCTTGAGTCTGTTATGGTGTGGTCTTGATGTTTCTTAAGATGTCTCAATTTGTTATTCTTCTCCTGTTTGAGGTATGTAGTCTCTTTTCTATGATACTAACTAATGTCTGAAGTAACTGCATCTCTTTTTCCTCCTAACTTTAGAGATAGTTGTTTTGCAAAAATTTAAGTGTTTAGAATCTTTTCACTATACATTTGCTAAAATTAGCCATTGGAACCCATGCCACAGGCGAAAGCTTAGACTTTGTTCAAATTTTCTGCACCAGATTAATCTACCATGTTTATAGTGGCACACAAAGCTATGGTCACGGACAAAATGTAGACAGTATCATTGCCAGAAAAAAGGAATTGCCTTTCACCCACTTGTGATATGGGTTTGTGTTCTCTCATGAAAACTCATGAGCCTTGTCTTTACTGTCCACATTCTGATCAGCACCACGATCTTCTGAGCTCTGACTAGAGTCATATATCAGGCTTTAAAGCTCTCGCTCCAAATCCTTAAATCTCCTGAATGGCTGTTCTAATGTACACGGTCAGGTACAATCACACCAGTGACCTCATTTCTCTGATAATAATTTCTGTGTCAATCAGCTTTCCTATCATGAAACCTCACAATTTACAACTTAAAGGGAAGCATGATTTACTTGGCTCATTGTTTAAGAGGATTTGGTCATGATGAGCTGGCTCCGAAGCACAATCATCACTGTAGAAGGTGGTGGTGGAGAAAAGTTACTCACTTCATGATGGTCAGGAAGCAGAGCATAAGACAAGAGTAACAGGAAGAGGTGTACATTCTACAGGCTCATGGCCAATGATTTACCATCACCTGATGGCAGCCACACATCCACCCATGAACATCAGGGGCTTACTTCACTTATGAATGTAGTAATCTGTCATCCAGCTACCTTTCCAGGAATCGCACAATACATTCAAGTGGACCAGTTAGTTTAACATAACTAGTGGTGCAAATTTTTTTCCTATTAATTCCTTTGTTGTTGTTGTTGTCAGGAAAACCCCAGTCACTTTTTCCTGTTACTCTTGTTAGTGTGTTACCCTTTTGTGGGATGATAAAACCTAATTTAAGGATCTCATAGCATTGACTCATTTCTTATTTTCAAATAGTGTGATAGATTTTTATAATTCCACTGTTCTGATCTTTTCTATAATCCTGGAGACCAAACCAATGGGTTGCTGAGCTACATCTACAGTTTCCTCTCTTGTGTCTTTGCTTTTAAAACTTGAAACATGATTTTGCTAAGTTGCCTAGGTTGGCCTGAAATTTGTAATTCTTCTCCATCAGGCTTTTAAGTAGCTGAGATGACAGGCATGCACCACTGTGCTTAGTTTCATTCCAGTTTTCAAGCGAAGAAATGGAAACTCTACAGTAATCTGGCCAAATGTACCTAATAGGCGACTAGTGAGGACAGTATTTAGTACTGAAATCTGAGTCCTTGATTATTTCATTGTCATAATGATTTGGCCGTGAGCTTATAGTTATCCACAGTAAGTCCAAAATCAACTAGGGAAAGATTATTTTACTCATACTGATTATATTTTGAAACATGTATCAATTTAATTAAACAAATTGCAGGGCCCTATTATGTTTTTAGTCATGGCAAAGGAGACATTCTTGATATATGACTTTAACTTATTTTTAATATTCTGTTACTTTCAATAATTATATATAGCTGTAGTTAATAAATCAGCAGTTGAAGAGCAGTTAAAAAAGAAACCAGCATTAACCTTGGGTTGCTGTGATAAATCTCAATCTTGTGATGGAAAAATATAGGAAATTTTGAGTCAGTTGTTTTTTAATGTTAATTAGTGTACTGAAAACTTCAAGCTGAAGTCAGACTTTGGGGTTCACAATCAACATGATGTATTAATTGCTGCATATGTGCGTGGGAATGGCTGATGGAGAAAGCAGTTAGAGACCCTTTCTTGGTGTTGCAGTTAGAGACCCTTTCTTGGTGTTGCAGTTAGAGACCCTTTCTTGTACTGCCTTTGAGCATCTTAACTTTGGCTTCCCGTTCAGTGTCGTCATCTTCTGGCTTGTCAAACCAAGCCCTCCAGACGCACTGTCATGCACAGAACCGATATGATCAGGGATAAGATGGATTTTTAAATGGAAGATGTGTTCCCTTTCATGTCAAGACATCCTAGTTTAATCTAGGTGACTTCTAAAGTATGAGACATTTTCTTTTCACAGGGTTTGGCTTCGGCTGCATTTTTCCTTAGACTCTTCCTCTGCCAAGTTTTGAAGTTTGAATGTTCGAGTTATTGGAAGTTTTGTTATCCTGAGGGCAAATACAGTTCAGGTTTCTTAAAATAGGGAAAATTATTGCTCCCTTCCCCCATGACTAAAAAAAGAAAAACAGCTTATGCCTCCACACTATTTGATTTAGGTTAACACTAAAAATAACTTTATCCAAGTTGTGACTAAACAAGGAAAATTTCTCCTCAAAAGAGCTTCTATAAAAAAGATATAACTGAATGTAAAGAAAGTAGATGAAGAGAAATTAAATCCTGGTAGAGTATCTTCTTCTGGAATACAACTACCCATCCAAACTACCATCATTGTCTTTGTGTCTATGCTTCACTTACAACTTGATTTTAATTTTCTGACTGTGGTCAACATATTAAATTTTTATTTTACAGTCACACAAGTTGTTGACTCACCCACAACTCCAAAGAAAGTATCTTGCCAGAGATATTAGCCAAGGAATACAAAATATCATTCAGGTAAAAGGAATAATTTTATGAGTTGTATTCTAAAATGTGGTGCTTAGGCAACTATAATATATTGTAATCTTGAGAATGGGAAAGGCAGTTGATTTGGAGTGTTGTCATCACAAAGAAAAGTGGGTATTGAGGTAATCCATACATTAAATTAGTTAACTGCCTCTGTTTAACCAATATATATATTTTTTAAATGTCATATAATACATTATATAAAAAATTGTTTCCTGTGAATAAAAAGTTATTGAATCAATTAGAATCAAAGGGAATTAACAGCACTTTCAGTTTGAAAATGCATTTTTCCAGTGTTGGAATTTAATCTGGGGTCTTCTCCATGAGCTGCGCCCCCTTGCTCTTCTATTTTGAAGCGGGGTCTAGCTGAGTTGTTAGTACTCACTCTGGGCTTGGACTTCTCCCAGCATTCTAGAATGGCCAATGTGCGCCAACACACTTGGCTAAGAAAGGGTTTTGACAGTATTTTCTTATAATTATGGTACTTCCACCATCTAATGTGACTAAGCCCATGAAATCATTGTGAGAAAGATAAAGCACTTCAGTGCGCATCATATTTTATTTTCATGTGTTTTCTCTCTCCTAAACTCCCAGCACACACGGGCTCTTCATTAGTAGCATAAAGGCCCTTCCAGACTGTGTCCCTCCTCTAGTAACATAGCCTCAGGGATATATTATCTGCTCAGCTCCCATTTGGTTACCACGATACACTTCCTTTCATCTTCTTCACTAACTCAGATATACTTTCTGTTCTTTCACTCAATATTCTCTGCACATTTATTAATATATATTCAACGTCCCTTCTGGGTCAGTTATTCCTGTAGGCAATAAATATCTAGGAACATAGAAGAAAGTTGATACTTGTCTTGAAGGAGTTTATTTTCTTGATAAAGAAGTTTAAAAAGGTAAATAAAAACATAACTGGTTGTAATGATAGCTATGAAGGAGTTAACTGCACTGACGATACAGTGTCATTTGGTTTGGTGCTTGTAGCCGGAAGGCAGATGATAGAGGTAGCATAGAAGATCAGAATCTCAGGACATGTATCCCTGAATTATTTTTCCTCTTAGACTTGAAAGTTCAACAACAACCAGTTAAATAAAGAGTCAGGGGCAAACAAGTCTCACCTTACTACAGACATATATACAGATAATGACCCATGAGTTCTAAAATGATGAAACAAGTAGGAAAGGTAGGGAAGAACCTATATTTTACATGTGTCTTTATACTACCATAACATGATTGAATTTTATTGTAAGAGTTTTGAAACTTTTTGGGGACTCGGTGATTTGCACAATTCCAAAATAATGATTTTGCTAGACATTATAAAAGTCTGGTGCATTTATTTGTTGCAAATGTAATTCCTTGATTAAATTAGAAGGTTCTCCTGTGAATTAACTGCAGGCAACACAGAAACCCATGTTGTACATTGAGCTCAAAGTGAGCTTATTTAAAACTTCTTCCTAAATTTCATTATGAGCCAGTGAAGTACTTAGTCTGATTAAACATGGGGCAATGCCCTGACATTATTCTACCAAAAATGTATATCGAAAATACTGAGGGGGCCAGGGATTTAGCTCAGTGGTTTCAGAGTCTGCTGGGCATACACAAGGTCCTGAATTTGATCCCTGGTACCACGTATCACAACACCGATTGTGGTAGTTCATATTTGTAATCCCAGCACTCAAGAAGCAGAGGCAGGAGGATTACCAGGAGTTCAAGGATATCCTGGGCTACACAGTGAGTTTAGGGTCAGCCTATACTACAAAGGCATCCCCTACCTCAAAAAACTTAAAAAAAAAGAAAATACTGAGGAATTGGGAAGATACATCATTGATGTCTATGGCATTCATTTGGCCTGAGAAAGCATGCATTAACTTGTGAATTTTTAAATTTTCTCATTTGTAAAATTTGCTTACCAAACACCATACTCAAAATATCTACAGACAGATGTAGAAATGTTTAAGAATAGAAATGTTCTTTTTATTTTTAAAAAGTTTTTTACTTTTATTAGTATATACGTGTAATGCATAATGATTACTTTAACTGTAGGGATCTGATACATACACATAACAATCTCAAATTTTTATCCCCTCCCAGGCTCTTGTACTTTGGATTTCCAATCTGAAGGAGAGTATGAGTCACTTCTCATCTCCAAGACACAATACTTTTTCTCAAAGGAGAAGTTTATCTTGGCTCATGTTTCCAGTCCATGGCCCACTGGGTCCAAGGCAAGAGGGCACGCACGGTGGAAGGTTCTCGAGGAGGGAGGACACTCTCCTCATGTGGGCCATAAAGCAGAGAGGGAAGTGAGGAGCCACGGAAGGAGACGCATCCCTCCGGGTCACTCACCCGGTGACCTGCTTCTGAGCAGACCCCACTTTCTAACAGCAAGCCATCCATATCATCCCCATAATTCAATTTCTTCCCACAATACCACGTATGAGTGCGTTGGGCATTTGGGAAGATTCTTGATCTAAACTCTAAAAAGGAATTTACATATAAATATGATTAAGAGCAAAGTCATTGGAAATGTTAAGCTTGATTATGTGTGTCTATATTCATTTATATTTGTGAAATCTTTCTTCAGATTTTACTGACATCACAGTATATCCTATGGTGATAAACTGTCTTGTTGTAGTTGCTCTTCCTTTAAACTTCTCCTAGATTTTGCCCACCAATTTTTAGGTGGGATAGATGAAAAAGATTCCTGGAGGGTAAAGCAGAGACCTTTAGACCTGAGGTTGGCTTTCTGTACACAACCCAGCCCTCCATTTAGAAAGATCCCACTCCCCTTCTCCCGTTCTGAAACTTTTATTTTTTCTTTAGTTTACATTTTATAAGAGATATTTGACAGTGGGACATGCAGTCCACAACCTCACTTACCACTGACCTGCAAAACCTGAGCATCCTGCGATAACCGGACTGATGACGTCCATCGTCCCAGCTGGCTTATACTTGCAATCTTCTACCTCCGCCTTCGAGAATGCTGAGAGGACAGGCAGAGGCCCAGGCCCAGACACCAGGGGCTTCTGAAGACACAGACCACTAACTCCTCCCATGTCTGATGCGGAAGGTTAGGATGGGACACGGCATGGTCTAACGAATGTTCGGGTGATGTTTCTGTCCCTGCACCAGAAATGAAGACCGGGGATTTGAAACAGTCTTTGCCATTCTTGGTATTTTTTAATGACAATAAATTTCACCCATTCAGTTACAAACGAGTATATGTAAGTGAAACAATACACATTAATCATCATCCCAATTCTTTTGAGTTTAGCCGTGGTTGCACACAGTAACTGAAGGAGTTGAGTCTAACTTGTCTTTCCTAAAAAGAAACTATTCTGCTCTTCACCAGTATTAATCTCATTTCTGTTTTTCCTCTGACATGCTTTGCTTTTTCCTAAAATGGTAAAAACAGCATTAAAATAATCCAATTTAAAAAGTCGTAAAGTTGTCTCACTGTCTGTAAATATCAAAACCAATTAGGTAATGGAACAGGTCTGTTGGGCTGTTGATGGATTCACACTGAACAGGTTCTTATCTTCCTGTTGAGGAGTCATTACTACCCTGAGCCCATGGTGCCAAAATTGTCCTAGATATTTTAAAACCTGACAGTCATCTCTCAGATACACGCACTGCAAGCTGGAAGCTGTGTGGCTTGTTTCACGTCTCCAGTGGATACAGATTTCAGCCTTGAGTCACTTTTCATCTCAGCCTTCTCGTTGAAGTGCAGTGTAAGAGAGTACAAGACAGTGGCGCAGGGACTACCTCAGCCATCAGCTGCTCAGCCCGCACCTTGTAGAAGACACGTGATCTTGTGACATGGTGACTAAACTAGATCGACTTGATCCTTTTTATGCTTCTTCTCCTTAGTTTAGTAGCCTTGTTTGGATAATGGAAGGGGCTATAATTTTAAAAGAAAGGAACATCTTAATTTTCCTCTGTTTTATTTATTTGCTTTTATTTCCTGTAGGAAGAGTAAAGGGAAAATTGTTAGCGTGATTTTATTGAAGCAGCACTGGAGTTTTCTCTAAAGCTTTTCTTTAACGGACTCATTAATTTTGCTTATTCCTTGCACAAGCATCAGGCCCAACTACAGTTCATTTAGTTTTTATATTTGGGCCATCTGTTTTCCATAATAATGAGAGATTGTGAGAATGAAATTAAATTAAATTCATGATCCTGTATTTAGGTGCATAGCTTTCTAACCCCCCACACTGAAAATCACGTGAGCTGGAATCTGTCTCATACAACAGTCAACATGGAGTTGCTGTGAAGTACAATAGATATTTCATAAAGGCAGATACAATTGTAATAACCTCTCAAAAAAAAAAAAGCTTTTTAGCTTTTCTTTGTCCTTTAAAGAGGAATGGTCTATATCTCACAGTTTTCTCAAAGGGACCCAGTAAAATAATGCATACGAAGCACTTAGACATATACAAAGTCATAACTAAAGACTCTGTTTTGACTTTAATTATGAATAACTATTCTCACTTTTCTTTACCAGTGCTTATTACTTTTATTATTATTTGCACTAATTGTCCCAAACTTTCCCCTGGTAAAGGCTTTCTTGGAAAGTTCATTTACTAAGAAAACAGAACTGGCTGACGTTTCAAATGCTCTTCTTGTTGTCCAGTGCTTAGCTAATCCACGTTTTATAGCTTGAAATGATGTTCATCTTGACATTGACAAACACTCTGTTCTGTGGCATGTCTCACGGCTCAGGGATTAAGAAAAGCAGAGGTGTGTGTGAGAAATAAATACCCAAAGATCTCTTTTTAAAGGGCAGTTTCCTCGCTGGATTAGGAGTACATGTGTCTCTTGTCGGTGGCTGCACTGAGCATATAGTGTAGTCTATGAGATTATTCATGTGAAAAATTGTATTTTAGTCATTTAGAAATAAAACTTCAAGAAAAGTAATGCTCCATTTAGTATCTCCTGCTAATCCATTTGCATGTTTTACTGACACAAAATATTTCATTAAACTTCCTTTTCACTTAATGGTTAGCCACAAAATCATATCATAACTAGAATAAGAGGGCTCACTCGTTTCCTCTCTGCCCTTTAAACCGGTGCCTCAGTGTTTCTGGCTCTCAGCAGCTTGACTGAAACTCGGTAGGTGCTGCGTTAGGAACGATGGTGGGTGTAGGGACTTGTGCAGTTTCTCCCAAAGTTTCCCAGAAGACTCCTCGCCTGTCAAGGACACACTGGAACTGTTTCTTCTACCTCATGTCATCCACGAAGTTGTGGATTAAGAAACTAGTTGTCGGATCCTTTGATTGTCCTGCTGACCCTCCTTGTACACCAAAAACTAGTGTCCGTTGCAGAATTGATTTGTGCACGTTAAGGAAACAACTGAGAGAGCACAGTAAATAGATTTACTTTTTGTCTCTCATCATTTAATCCTTAAATGGAAAGGCTTTGGGGGCTTCTGTCAAATTCAGGATTTACATGCAGTCATAAAGATTGTTTAGAGCACGACCCTTAAACTAAAAACATTATCAAAAACCTCGTTAATCTAGACATAAATTTATTCTTCTTGAGGAATTTTTTCCTTTTCTACGTGGGCAAAGATATAATGAATTAAGAAAGTCCTGTCTATGTGTTAGCAGCTCGCAAACTTCAGGTACTGGAGAATATGGAGCCACGCTGTAAATCCAGACCTACGCAGCTGTTAGCAATAAAAGGGCTGGAGGTGGAATTCAGGATGCAAGCCAGTTCTGCCTCCGTAGCACATCTTTTTTAAGTGCCTGGTTCCACGTTTCCCTTCTTTTCTTGATTTCACGAACTCAGAAATTACTATAGGAAAAAAAAAAAAAAGGCTAATCAGCTCCTTCTATCCAATGGAACGATGCCAATGGAAAATTAGTGGCCTGTTCTGTAATTATTGAATAGTCTCGGTCGATGGATTTTTGGGCACTCTGGGATCGCATCTGGAGAGACCCATATGGTCCCAGAGTCTCGGAACTGGAAAAAGCCCGTGACGTCATCTCCTCCGCATCTGGCCTGATTCAAGCTTCAAGCCTCCAGCCCCTTCGGCTTTACTGCGTGTCCTTGGGAGGGTCAGGACAGGTTGGTCAGGTTGTACCTAATCCAACTGTATCCACATTGGGTGTGCTTCTGTTAGCATAACAAGTCTCCGAAGAATCATCCTGGACAGTAGTAGCTGTCCATAGTGGAGTCAGATGGACTGAGATCTAGTGTCTGTCTCTGTGCTCTGGTTCCTGGTGACCACGAAGGGAGCAGACTTACCCGACTGCACCTTCTGCTGCTATGTTTCTGCCTTTGGAGCCAGCCAACCGTGACCAAAACCTCTGGAGCTATGAGTTCAATAAACGCCTCCTATAAATTGCAGGGTGTCAGGTATTTTGCCGTAGCAATAAGAAAGCTGCAAATAACAATAACAAAGTAATTGATTCAGTATGAGTAGTTCAATGTTTAAATCTTTAAGCATTATGCTACTGACTGTACCAGTATGTTACCCCTTGTACCAAATGAGGAAGTTACTTATTGGACATTATCACAGGACTTTTACAAATAACACAGGAAACCAATACAGTAAACTTAAAAAAAATTGCAAAGAGTGAAATAAATGCCAAGTCAGGAAGGGCTCTTCAAAGTGGCCAAATAAGGTGGCTTTGGGGCATCTGAAAATCTCAAACCTTTCCACCTACTGAATTACACTACCTTGAGTGGCAGGGAAAGATTCCTGCAGCTAATGCTTTTCTTGATGAGCCTTTGAAGGATTTTTATGGCATATCCCATTCCTGTGTCATGGGCTCATCCTTTCACTTTCTTTTTATAAGAAAATGCGAGTTCTGAGAACAGATAATTGGTAACAGATGGGGCAGTTAGATAATTTCATAAAATGTAGTTTACCATTCTGACTCTGTGATGGATTAGATGTAGTGTTTATCAGTTCAGTGTCTTGTCAGATGTAAAATTTTGTTATTCTCCAACAAAACAATCAAAAGAGCCTCAACCAATGTAAGAGCCCTGGAAAAGGGTGTGAATAGAGAAACTATTGAGCAGGAATGAGCTAGAGGCTTCAAATTCAGACATTTCTCCTTTTGTGAAATAGCTCCTGAAAATTCTCTTTTTATTTTTTGTTCTATTGCTTCTAACTTAGGTCTTTATTGCCTTTCAGCTGGATTGTAGAAATGGTGTTCATCCTTAGCATCAGTGTCCTGTAATTCTGAGGGCAACAGCTCTGGATCAGTCACCTTGGTCATCATTTTTATATGTAGCACTTCCTTTCTCAGTGCCCTCATCCGGGCTTTGTACCCATTTTTAATTGATCATTGCAGCAAATGCTATTAGTTTATAATTTGTTCTTGGGCAGAAGTTTTTCCTAGCAAAAAATCTTTCAAATAAAAATAGTTTCCCACAGGCAAACACCTACGCCAAACAGCCCTTTGGCATTATTAACATTTTCTGTGTCAGCCTTTGGTACCACTATAGTCCTTGTATCACAGAAGTTTTACTCATTGGAGAAAAGTGTAAGTGATCTTCTCCAGGCTTAAGTTTTCCCTTCCAGTTAGAGAACACATTGAAATTCAATTTCACATTAAACTTATGGAACAAATTTTAAGTAAATCTAAAGCTGATTTATGATAATGGTAACCTAGGTGAAATGAACACCAGGAAGTACAACATGAAACATTTGCTGAACACACTTAATGTAAACACCTATGGGTCTAAAAGGCTAAATAGAACTGATTAAGGTCAACGAATGTCCTAACTAAAGTTGTTGCATTTAAATTTAATATTAATATTTAAATTCTTTGTATTTCATTACCTTTTTAAAGATAATTGTTTAACAGAATAATTAATCAAGATTGGATTTGTATGTGTCATTAGAATTTCATTAGAATATATACACACATATCCAGGATAGATATAGTGATTATTCTTATATTCCATCATCATGTTTGGCATTGAAATGTGCTTTATAGAAAGTGCCATTTAAATATCTTCTCATATTTCATGATCCTCCTAACTTTTAATACAATAGGCCAATGCTCATTCTTCTATAAACTCCTTCGTACACTTAACTAAGTTATTAACTCAAATCTTTATGGAAATGATGAAGAATCTAATTAGCTTTTTAAAAATTTCTGAATCAATTTATTATGAGAAATGTATTTTAAAATTAACTTTCTCATTTTTTCTAACTGTAAGAGGAAGGTGGAATGGAGTAGAAGGGTGGTAAGAAGAAAGAAAATCTGTAAAATAACTTTTAAGTATTAAGATATTGTGGGAAATGGTCATCTGGACATGTTTTATGAGCACCAGTTGTTCATTCGTTTTGTTCAGTGATTCCATTCACTAGTTACACTAAATTACACTACACTACCTGTTAGCCGTATTCATTGAATAGTGTCACCACCAAGTTGTCATTAAAAGTTAAACAAGACATTGTCTTAACCCAAAGAAGCTCACAGCCAAAAGTGAGTTATCTTCCTTCATAGATTAAATTGCATGTATAGTATGGCACAATGTTAGAAATTAATGAAAAATCTTAACCACGTTCTGAAATGATTGGTAACTAAATTAGGACAGCATGATATTTATGTAGAGCAAGGGATATTCATAATTAAAGCTGACAAGAATAATTTTTGAAATTAGAAGTGAGGTTTAGAAATTGAGACTAAGCTCATTTTTAAAAAGAACATTTTGTTTATTTTTGTTAATGAAGTTACCCAATGAATTGAGTCAAATGAATATCCTTAGGTTCTTAATTTTGCCTTTAGTTTCAGAACAATTTCCTATTCATAATTTTCTATAGTACATTCTAAGCATTTGACACTAAAAATAGCCAGTCCTTTGATACCATCTTGTATTTAATCAGAGTTAATTTGTTTCAACTGCTCTCATAATTTTATCCTTTTTTCTTCTTACCAGTTGATTTGTTTGAGCGAAGCTCCAAAAACTAGTCCATGTTTTGCATCTGGTGGTTCGTCTCCTTGATATTTTTGGTCTAAAGCTTCCTCTTCAGTCTTTCACCCTTGGCTAATGATCTGTCAAATAAGTAGGCCCACGTGACCTGGAACATTTTCCTATGTTCTACATTTTGCTGACGATATCTTGTTAAATGATTAATATATTTCCCCATTCTTCTCTGAGCGTCCAGCTCAGCATAGGCATTGAATCGGATTCAGCTCGCAATTTGGTGAGGAGTCTTTTGTGGTGGTCCTGTGTGACTTCTACTAGGAATACATAGTGTTCGGTTGTTTCTCCTTTTGTAAATCTAGGGACATTGTGAATCATTGTTTATTTACCTTATTTTACTAGACTGAAAAGATGTTGATATTATAAAGGGACCATTTACTTTAATTTTATTTTCTGGACTATTACAAAAAGAAGCTTTCTGCAAATGACTCATTTACTCTAGTTATATCACACAAAAGAAAGGCAAGTTAAATACTTATTATCTCTTCATTAACTGGTTAACAGAAGTGAGAGTTAATTTCTAAGACTCTTTCAAATGTAATATTTTTCTTGATGGATGCTAGGAACTCATGCAATTTAGCACACTTTATGTACTTGAATACACTGCAATTTATATTTAATGGATGTTCAATTTGACACATGAATTTTATTTCCTTTGAAAAAAATTAAGTGGTCCTTCATAACTTTTTTTAAAACTTTCTGTAAGACAAGATACTTTGTGATCCCTCGTACATTTTTAAAAAAACCCCATCTGTTATTTATCCAAAATAGATGACATTTATAGTGGGAAAATCTAGTGAGGACTCTAATCTGAGTGTCACACCTCTGTGAGCATAATATGAGTTACCTCTCTGCTCCCATTGAAGAAATAACAAAAATCTGGGTGTAGTATATGTTCAATGTTTAAACTTAGAGAGATTTACTATGAACAACTTAGAGAATATTAATGTTGCTATTGCCTTCTATTCCTCAAATATACATTTCTCTGTTTCACTACTGAATTTTGATCATGGGAGGCAAAGGTTGGGGTGTGGGACGTGATATAAAAGAGACGTTATGGGAGGTGACACTTTTTCTTCTCAGAATTTTTTCTTGGTCTTCCATTAGAAGGAATGGGAACTCTGATTTGTTCCAAATCCTAACAGAATGATGAATGTTTCATCAGTTTGACCAACGGAGAATCACATCTGATCCACATTCACTAAACTATGCCCATGAAAATTAAGACTTTTTCATGAAGTGCTTGGAATTTTTCACTAGTACCATAGCATAATCCTGAGTGACACACTTTTATACAAAAGATATGTTATGCTACCTTTCTCCTTAAATCCATAATGTAAAATCAGTTAACACAAGTGAATTTCTTATCTTATTAAAAAAACAACTTATCATCCAGTACAACTTCATGTTTCTCCTGATGTATGTTTTTAGTATGGTAGCCCTAGTTTCCTTGAAAACATAACTTTTGGTCCATTTTAGGAAGTCCTCATTTGAAAGGTTTTCCTAGTTTTAAGTGAGCATGAATATATTCTATCACATTCTCTGCAAAGTACATTATATGATTACTTGCCTGAATATTTCCATTTTTAAAATTTTTGACTATAGAAATACAATAAATATCATCTAAGAATATGTCAATATAGATCACTTTATATGCAAACTTATTTTGTTCTGGAAAAATATTTTAGTTACAGAAATGAGTTTCCATCACCCTGACTTATCTCCCTGCCCCCTTGTATCAGTCAGGACGATCTTCAAAAATGATTCTTCTCTCTGTGAGCTCAAAGCCTGGCCCTTTTACCTACAGACCGGACGCTGGGGAGGACTGTGCTCCGGAGCACTCTACGTGTCAGACCGAGGTTTGACGTCACTGAAAATCTCCCCTTGCTCAGGTTGCCCCCTCACCACATCACTGCTCTCTTTCTTGCACATTTGTCTTTTCTTTTCCTGTGTCATAACCCATAAATCCAATGCAGGAACCCAAATATCTGTTTTAGTTTCTTTATCCAGAATATCTGATACCAAACAGCTGACAAGGATTGGCCTGAGGGGACAGTCTCTAAGGACGGGATTCTGGAGTTCAGTTTCCACCGGATACAGGACAATGGGAACCCAGAACCAAAGGCAAATGGGGAATCTAGTGCCCTACTCCCTGGAATACTGCATGGATACCTGCTAAGCTTGTGCACTTGTGTGGATATGGGACAGGATACACGTAGAAGGATACATTGGCTTGTGCAGAAGGGCAGAGGTTTGAGAGGTGTAGTGCGGTGGAATCTGAGGACGGGCACTGGCTGACTGGCTCACAACTGAGATGTGAAAACTAAAGGGGACAGGTTCAATCTGTGTAGCCACCTATTCAGAAAGACACACAAATGTCACGGGGCCACTGGCAGTCTTTAAAACACCCTTATCCCCTATTAACTGAGAAGTGAAATTTAAATATCAGACGTATAACCTAGAGTAAGAGTAGCAGAATGTGAGATGACTGAATTCACTTTTCAAATATATACCCGAGGAAAGAGTCTTATAAAGAAGAAGCCAGACCATGAATCTTGGAGTGGGATATGATCACTAGGCCCGTGAACTTCCTAAATCTGAGTTCACTGGCTTGAATAAGTGACCCCTTCTTCCCTTCTTGAAAGACATAACCACACAGCCTGCTAAAGGTCATCCCAAAGCCATGTTAGGTGGCCTCTAAGACCACGTCCATCCAAGAGCCTACATGATGTACAATCTGTGGCCCCAAAATCATATGTCTATATCTTCTCTCTATTCTTCAGCAATCAATGTTAGAAACCTATTCTTTTTACACAATGCTTTGAGTGTGAATGCTGAAAGTTGTATATAAAGTTTTACTTTCTGTTACCTGTGGGACATTTTAGAACTCTTAATGAAGACAAAAGCTTAAATGAATAAACCATGAAAAAAGGGAGATTGCACAAGAAATGTGAAACTTCAAGTTGTACTGATAATTAAACTACATTGTGTGATGATCACAGATGTGTTTCTTTCCAATAATGAGTGTAGTGAGCACCACTTAATGTGTTCTCTGTTTAAAAGGAGAAAAGCAATGAGAGTGCTAAATAGACCATTGAACGAAAAAATGGGAAAATGCATTTAATTGCCATCTACTTAATTTGCTAATTAGATCACAGTTAATTTGAATATTTTTTGAAACAAACAACTGAATCTATTCATGAATCTTCAGTAAAATCGGCCTTTTATTGCTTTTCTTAAAAAAGAAACAACTTTAAATTAATTCCCTCTACCACTGAGGTAGAAAACAATAGAAACTTGGAAAAGTATAACACAATTAGTTGGAACTCTTTTTACAATGCTTAGTCCACATTTCTTCATAGCTAATTATACATTATTTAATAAGGCTACTTTAAGTAATGTCTCTTGGTAAAAAAAATCTGTGCAACATGTTAATTTATGTACTTCCTAATATAATCAAATGTTTATAGCTAGATCAGGCATCAATACATTATGTGCCTTGAGGTGCGGAACACCGTTTTTGGTAAATATCGTACCACTGAAATATTACCACACAGATTTGGTTAATGTATAGTAGCATGAGTTGCTGTAACAAAAATCAGAAATATCCAGCTTATGAAAGTGTTTCAATCAGCTTGCTTCTCCTTGGGTCAAAATACGCAGAACCCACAAGGTAGAGGAGGTATTTCAGCAACCATGTTCTCTTTTTCCCGATGTAAACCTGAAAGCTTTGCATGTATTTCAGTTCGTTTTTTTACTCCCAGTTTTTATAGTAGATCTGGATAAAAGCAGCCAACCGTTCCGATGCAATGGCCTAAAATTTGGGCTGCCTTGAAGTTTTTCTACCATATTAATTACTCTGGTACCCCTGAGTTCAGCCTGAAACAGTTTTAGAGAATGGGCAATTAAAGACAAGTTTTTGGCTAGACTGTAAAATGGCCTTTATGTATAACTCACCAATATTGTCCTTATTCCCGAAGAAACCCTCTGGACCTGATATTCACATGCCCATCAGTGTTCTAGTCTTCAGAGATCTGACCGGATTCATCCAGCAAGCTCTACTTTCAGCAAGTCTTCTCTACCCCATTTAAGACATTTCCAAATTCTTCTCACAACTGTGTTCCAAAGGTTTCTCAGTCTAATCATCACATTGTCAGCACAATGATCCCACTTAGGTACCAATTTCCTGTATTAGTCAGCTTTCACAGTACTGGAGCAAAATACTCAGCACCTGAAACTTAATGCAGGAGAAGTGTGTTTTGGCTCACAGTTTTGGTGTGCAGAGTCTGTTTTCCCTGGATTCCAGCTGAACACAGCATGGTGGAAGGGGCTGGCACAAAAAGCCTTGCTGCCCCATGCTGGCCAGGAAGCAGAGCAGAATGGGATAGGATGTTTCCTTCCAGGTCACCTCTCCAGTGACAGTCCCTCTGATGAGTTCCCGAGTCTGAACATGATTCTTTAGAGGGGCTATTTTAGATCTAAACTGTAACAGAAAGGGAGATTTTATTTTGTCTCACTGCTCTGGAAAGCTTGCTCAATGATTTCCAGACCACACTGCATTTGGGCCTGTGGTTTGGCAGGACATCACGGAGAAGAGCATACGACACAGCTAAGTCATCTGCCTCCTGTGTCCAGCAAGGAAAAAGAGCAAACAACAGACTAATATCCTTCAATTGTTTTCAAGGAAATCCCTGCAATGACCCAAAACCTCTAGTTAGCTTCCCACTCTTAAATATTTCCACCACCTTGTAAGAGTGTCAATCTGAAGATCAAGCGTTTTAGCATATAGGAGTTTGGAGGCATTCCATGTCAAGACCATACTGTTTATGTATGGTCTATGACTACTTCCATGCTACAATGGAATAGTTGTTTAGTTTTAATCAAGAGCTTCTGGTCCACAAAGACTAAAAGTATTACCATTTTTTATTAAAAAGTTTTTCAGCACCTAGTTTATTATATAGAATAAAGCAATACACAATATATTTTATTACCTATTATATATGTCTGTTTTTCTTTTAAAGTAATGAAACAATTGCATTTTGGAATTCTTTCTCTCTGTTTTCCTTCTCCAGCAATACAAGTTTTTCATGCTTTCATTCACATCTCTAAAAGGTAAAAATAAACAATATTGTATGTAGATTTATTTTTTTATTTGAGTCAGTAACTCTTGACTGGTTATAGAGAAATAATAACAAGGAAGATCACTTGGTTTCTAGTCTTAGTAAGATTTACTTTGCCAAGTCTTGGAGTGACGTAGTGAGATTTTCTGGGAGACCACCTAGCGAATATCCTCACCCTGAACTCTTGAGTCTGCTGTCAGCACAGACTTCAAATGATCGTCAGTCTGCTTCCATTGCTTAAAGTGAAAGGAACCACTGCCATATTAAAATTACTTATTTGAGTACTGAAATAATTTTATTCATTGATTATACATTTATAAATAATGAAATAAAATATATAAAATATATTCTATGTAGGGGATTTATTCTAAAACATTTTACACATACCAAACTATACATTCTGAAGTTCTTTATACAAAGTGGCATAAGATTTACATGTAATCTAGTTACATGCTCTGATATACTACAAATAATTTCTAGATTTTGATGTTTCATACCATGAAAATGATATGGCAAGACCTGCTATGCAGTACTGCTCAGGGAAAGATGACAAGAATAAATGACAGAATGCCTCTGTTTTCTGCAGAAACACTTTTCCCCAGTGTTTTCCATCTGAAATTTTCTGAATCCACAGATGTAGAACTTGTGGCTAGAGAGGGCTGCTTGTATACACATGTCAATTGTTCCTATATAAATTATACAGTTACACATAATAAAAATAGTGATCTTTATTAAAAATAAAAATAAAATGTTTATCCTGGGATAGGCTACATACAACTGTTAGAAATATTACGTGTGTGTGTGTGTGTGTGTGTGTGCACATTCACACATACAATGGGTACATGTGTGTATGTTTTGTATTAACACCAACTGTAAGATAGATTTCCTTGCATGAAATTCTTTTAACTGAATACTGTGAATTGTGCACGTTGAGAGAAATTGATCTTGCCAGAGAAAGTTTAGAAGGGAAGAGCTTTGCTATGTGGAGTCATGTGAAGAGACAGTAAAAATGTTTCCAAGAAAAGTCACCCCTGGGAAGGTCAACCCGTCCTGTGGGTAGTCCCTGCATCCAGGAATTCAGTCAGTGTGTGAGGTCAGGATTCTGGGAGGTCTACAGAAGAGAAAAGCCAACAATTAAGCTTGAATAGGAAGGATTTGGCCCTGGGTGGCACAAAGAAAGGAAGAAGCAAATTATATACCCAGGCATTGGCTTCCCATCTCAAGGGTCAGCGCCCAGGGAAGCACCGCAGCCCTGGCTGGAGTGGGCTACTGAGCGGAGGGACAGTGTTTCGGGTGATGGTCGTCGGGGAGTGAAAGAATGGCCAGTAATGGAGCCTGATCTCGGGGAGAGACTCCGCCAGCCCGAAGTGTGGAGGTGTTTCAGAGAAATCCACCCGTTTTTATGTCGTGGATGTGGAATCACTTACAATTCCTTCTCTCTTCGGAGGGTCGGAGGAACTTCTAGGATTAGCTGCAGTGCTGTGGCTCGTCTAAGCTTTGGAGATGATCAGGAGACACGGAGCTTCCTTGAGGGCTCTGGTATGTGGGGTGCACACCCTGATCCAGTCAACTTGGAAAAGAGAGAGGGTAGCTGGGCTAGGTACCAGGCAGATTTCACATGTACTAACTGAGCTAAAAAGTAGTAGTTCAAAGTTCCTATCATGAGATTTCCTTTCATTATTCTCAAATCAGTGTCTAAGATCATGAAGATCCCATCCATTTGTAGATTCAGCAAATTCCGGACTGACTTTAATTTGTGAGACTGATTTGTGTATTTTGTGTTCTGGCTTTCAATTTTTTTCTTATTGTACCTGTTTCATAGTAGACATGATTTTTATCTTTCTGGACCAGCATGGCGACTCCAGTTTATTTCAGGATTTTACAGTATCATATGTATTCTTTTTGATTGTTTTGAGACAAGGTCTCACTTTGTAGTTCAGGTTCACCTCAAACTCACTATGATCCTCCTGCCTCAGCCTACTAAGTGCTGGGATTATGGAAATGTACTACCACGTCTGGCTCATATATATTCATGAGTACTGGTATAACATGTTTCAGGGATTCTGCAGTGAAGTTTTAAATCTCTTTGAGAGACACACTGATGAAAATAATATTTTTTCAACTTCAGGTAAATGATAGATAATATAAAATTAAAGTTATAGAAAGTTAATAGGCTGGTATAAGAAAATACTAAATTTAATAGGAAGAAATTTAAGAAATAAAAGTCAGTCTGAGTGATTCTTGTCTGTAGTATAGACATTGTAGATCTTTTTTTTTTGAGAGAGGGTCTCGCTTTGTAGTTCAGGCTGGCCCTGGGCTCAGCCTCAAACTCTCAGCAGTCCTCCTGCCTCTGCTCCCGAGTGCTGGGATTACAGCATGAGCCACCACGCCCGGCACTGTGGTGTGTGGTGTTGATTGCTGGTGGATGTGAGTCACAACGCCCACCATTGTGGTATGTGGTTTCTGGGGATTGAACCTGGGACTTTGTGCTTCCAAGACAGGCACTGGGACCACTGAGCTAAATCCCTGGCCACTAGAAAACTTTTTACTCCTAGAAAAAATAATGAAATTGATAAGTGAAATAAAAACATAACGGAAGAGCAACTGTTGGCATTCAGAATGACCACAGTCAAGGTAAATCAGTACATTGTTGGTACACACAAATCTGCCCTGGGAACTGAGATTCTATAAAGTTTGTTAACTATGTGACCCTAATTTGTGGCATAAAGGACTAACAGCTACTCTACACACTTTAACTGAGCTTTGCAGGGTGTACTTTGCAGCGGGTAGTAAGTGGGATTATCTCAGACTAGCTCCATGATGGACATTTACCAATTCTATTTAGATATTCATTATTCATTTGAAAAAAATATAATTGTCACTATTGAATTGTGACAATTGAACTGTATAATATAATATAATATAATATAATATAATTGAAGCTGTATTTTAAACAGTTTTCCAAAGAGTTTTTCATTTTTTTCTTAGCATATAAGTAAATTTAAAGTGAAGCACTCAAGAATAATAAAACACAAAATATAAAGATTTGGAAAATATATGAAAATTATATAAATCTAACTAGTGTTTTAGAAACTCTAAGATAGAATGGCAAAGAGGAAACAGGTTTAAAAGTCCAGTGTTCTCATTCAGTAGTGGGACACTTCTCTTGTTGTCCAGATACTTGTAAAATCACATTGGAAATCAGAAAGTTGGCTGGTAAAAGTACAGCTAAGCAAGGCATTAGAGTGTTTTGGTAACTGTATTGGCTTTTAAAACTGTAAGGGTTTGTCAAAATCTAAAGTCTATTGAGATCAATGTAATCTCATTCCTTGATTTTGATGATACTGTAGGTGTTTGTAAGAATATTCAGCACTCCTTATATTATAAAAAGATGGCCACTGCAGGCTAAGGGTTTTGTCTATTTTCCTTCCGTGGGAAGGACGGTGAATGTCAAAATTCCTGAAAAACAAAGGTGATCAGTCCTCAAGAAAACAGTGTTTATGTCAAGTTCTGAGGTGGAGAAGAGCACAAGAATGACGGCACCATGCCGAAGGAGGCACAGGCTGAGCACTGTGTTCCCAACAGGCAACAGAAAATGTTAGTCAACAGAGAGCACTCTCGTTAAGCGTCGGATAAGCTCAGCTTCCATCTCTGCTCTCACTTCTTCCCCATTCGTTTCCTGGCCTATGAAATAACTTGGACAGTTTCAGAGAGTAGACAACATGCTGTCATACAGAAACTGCTTAGTAAAAATAATATTATTTTGCTTATTTTGTTCTTATGTGTACACATCTGTCCATTTCTGTATATGTGTGTGTGGTGCATGAGTGTGTGTGCGTGTACGTAAGTGTGCGTGAGTGTACGTGTGTGTGCATGCATGTGTGCGTGTGTGTGAGTGTGCATGCACGTGTGTGCATGCATGTGTGTATGCATGAGCGTGTGTGTGTGCATGTGTGTGTGTGTACATGTATGTGTATGTGCGTGTGTGAATGGTAACTGTGAACAATATATTGCTTGGAGAGGCACGTGGGAAATATGGGAGCAACCTAAAGACAAAGCCCAAAACACTCTCAGGGAAAAAGTTCTTTTCACCTTGGAGCTTTGATGGTGACAGTCCCCTGGAGGCAGCAGCAAAACAAACCCTGAAAAAAGCCTGTGCTGACAGCGGGAGTCAGGGCAGCGGGAGCAAAGCACCCGGGAGTGCCCAGGGAGAGGAAAAGTGGCGGATTCTAAGGCCGAGCACACGGGGTTCACGCTAGTCAGGTGGCTTACGACAAATTATTTTGTCCTAACTGTGTCAATATCTGTGTTTTCATCTGTGAGGGACATGGTGACATCGATGCCTACCTCAGCATTTCTGAGACCCAAGTAGAGTAGTTAATGCAGTTAAAGGCCTTAGGAAACACCGCTTCAGGAGGAAAAACAAAGCAAATTAAAATAAACAAACAAACAAGAACAAAGATTTTAATACTTGAGTCCATTTGTTCAGAGTCTTGACATCAGAGAATCCAGGACCACATGAATGAAGCACATTTTACTATATTCATAATGACTGAACAAGTCCCTTGACTTTTCGGCACTTGCTATGAAAAACAGAACAAGAATCTCTGCATAATATCTAACAAGATTAATTTTTCATTATCAGAGTACTTTTGTCAGAATGTCAACGAGTTCCATCTCGGAGCATGCTTTTCATGTTTTTGCTTCTTTGTTTCAGACGGTGTCTTGCTGTGCCATTTTGGTTGACTTGAGCTCACTGTAAAGCTCAAAGTGGCCTTGAACTTGTGCTCCTGCTGCGTCAACTTCCTGAGGGCTGCGATGACAAGGGTGCGCCACCGTGGCAAACTTGGACTTGTCTGGAAAATCACTGAGAAGCTTCTCAACATATAAAATAAATTATTCTTTATTTTCAGGAAATTTGCAACAAACTTTCTTTGAAAATAGCTTATTTGATGAAATGCTTTAGAAAAAAATGGGAAAGTGTCAAAATGAAAACAACAGATTTCAGTTGTTCTCAAAGATAGAACCTTAAACCTCCATTGAGAGAAGCCACTGGGAAAGTGGTGAGTAGGCAAGCAGAGACTGCACTGGTACGAGATATCAGGGCTGCTGTCTGCTGGTACAATTCTCACCCAACAAAATGGTCAGGTCTTGTTTATTTAAACTGGGCTGTATACATTGTGTACAGAGACTAACACTGTATTGTATCTCAAAACATATGCGATGGGGCCAGGGACGTAGCTCAGTGGCACAGTGCCTGTCTGGCAAGCAAGAGATCCTGAGTTTAAGGTACAAACTATATATATGTGATTTTTGCAAAAGCCAGTCCAAGTTTGCCATGGTGGCACACCCTTGTACATAACAATGTATATATATATTGCAATAAAATTAGTAGAATGTACCTCACTGTTTATAGGAATGGTGGACATAGCAGAGACACTGCCTATACTAGAGTCCTCATTGAATAAAATGTTAACATTAAAATACTGGGGCACCAAGCTTGCATACAATAAATTTAAACTTTTCTACTACCATTTCTAGATGTCTAGTATTTAGCTGTGGTATTCTTAAAATAAGAATTAGTTCTAAGGCTCTTAAGGATAAGTTTGACTGCACGAATACAAAGACATCCAGAAGAAGGACTGAGTCAAACAAAACAGTGAATTTCTAAATGTGTCAATATAAATGACTTTTATGATCTTTGCTTTTGTCCCCTCAAGACATGAAATATTTATGAAAATTGTAGACTCTTATGTGGGCTTCTTTTGTGTGCATTTATGTACTCCACTGCTTCTGATACTTAGCGCAAAAGTAGAACACCTTTCAAACACTAAATGAATAGAGTGCTTTTTAGTTCTAATTGTAAAATTGTCCATACAAAATGTTAAAGATAAGACATGTTAGGGTGATGTACAAAATGAAACCCATCAGTCTTTTCCATCAAAAGATAGACAGTGGAGAAAGGAGAGGAGATAGAACAGAAAAATCCAAATTCTATGAAGGAAGATGTCACTCACTGGAAAGTTCTCAAAGAACTAAACAAGTTCCAGAAAGTTCTCAAAGAACTACATTCAGGGACAAGACAGAGGCAGATGGTGGGTTCTGATACCTCTGCTCAGAGGTCTTACTTGTATTACTTGCTGATTGTCAAACTTTGATCAGGGCATGTGGCATTTTGCATCATAGTAATGTCACCTCTCACAAAGTGGTGATACAATCTGCCTCATTGTTTAGAGGCATAACATGCATTACCAAAAGAAAGTATTTTTAAATACTAGAGGACATTTACTCAACTGAAGATGACTAAATTGTCATTATCATGAAGAAGTATGGATAAGAGTTAGACATCTGTGCACATATTTCCTTTATAAGTTCTCTCCTGTCCTTGTCTTCTACTCATTTACTATTGTCTTATTCCCGTCTTGTATGCATTTGTGACAGTTCCTATTATGCTTGGCTGCTGGCCATGGCATCTGATTCTAATGACAGAGGAAACACAGATGTTACAGTAGGAGACAGATTTTATTAAAAGTCTTCATGAATTAGACACACAAGAACTAGTGACTTCTGCATCAAATTATGAAAGTTAATATGTTTGGGATAAAAATAGGTAGAGATGTTTAAATATGGGCATTTTTGAGGTAATCTTTTTAACTATGTCCTTCCCCTAAAGTAATAGAATGGAATACTGAGACTAATTCAATTGTGATAGCCTGATTTTCTGGGCTGTTTTAAATATAGTTGAATCATAGCTTGTTAAGGACATCTGTGGTCTAATGGAAAGTTGATTGGATTTGGAATGAGAATAATACTTTCCCATCGTTGTCTGCAGGGAGCTGGCCTTATAAGATGTTTGTAAGTGTTCCTCCAAAAGAGAACTCTTCAGGCAGATAAGCAGAGAACTTTAGAATTAGCACACTGGAGTTTAGAACCTCTGTCTTCCATTTCTGAAATATTTAACTTGAGCAGATTACAAGTGTATGAGTGCTGTTTGTAAGAAATGAAATCTAGTATCTCACAAGTTCATTTTTGCATGGAATAAATCAGATAGTTGAACAGGAAAGCCTGAGAAACTTATCCTTGACACATGTCGGGGGACTCCCCTTTTATTTTTATAATAAAGTGGACTTGGGTTTGGCCATTCTATTCATCTGATTAATATTAACATTTGGAGAAAATAATTTCTATAGAAATTGAAAAATTATCTAGCTCATCAGGAAGAGTTTCCTCTGCTATTTCAGAATTAGAAGAAAGAAACTGATACTCCTAATAAAGCTTCAAAATATTTTTATTAAAAGGCAAATTTCATTTTTGATTTTTTTGTATTGAATATTTTAATTTATTTTAAGGGATAAGCAAGAAGATTAAACAAAGAACATAGAAAAGTGCATCAGAGTGAGATTTAAATACAAATCAGGAAAAAAGTCCAACACTTTATGATACCAGACTACTAATTAACAAAAGAAGCAATTACAAAATAGTTTATGCATTTAAAGTAGTAAATATTTTTCTCATGATAGCATGATAGGTATTTGAAGCAATGGATATGTTAAAACTAACTTAAACATTACACAGAATATACATGTATTGAGACATTATATTGTACCCCATTAATATGCTCAACTTTTGTTTGTTCCACTAGCCAAAAGTAAAATACAAAAATTACTGAAAAAGTGAAATTGAAAAATTGTATCTCTCTGAAAGAAAATCAGATAATAACATAGCTTGGAAACAAAGCGAAATCTCGCGTATGGCTGTTCAGATTATAAAGTGATACAGCCAATTTGGAAAGCTCTTTGGATGTGTCCAGTAAATATGAACATAGACTTACCCCATTACCCCCAGCTACACACACACCTTCCGGAAAGCACACACAGGAACCAAAGTAGAATCATTTGTAATAGTTCTATAGTGAGCAACTAGCTGGACGACCACCGAAAGTGGAAAGGTGGAGGTATGCTGGGAGGGATATTGTGGAACAGGAGACGCACAATCCGCACTTTAAGCAAGAGTGTGAAGGCATCTCGCAAGTATAATATGAATGAAAAACCGTAAACGCAAAGGAGCACACACTAGTCATTTCATTTATGCGACCTCAGCAAAGCCAGCCTGTGTTAGAAATTGGGACAGTGATGGTCTCAGAAAAGTGGCCACTAAAGAGATGGCAAAGAGCTTCCCTCGATCAGCTGCTGCTGTTGATGTCAGACCCTAAGACAACAGTGAACTGCCAAATTAAGGCCTGTGTGCTTTTCTGTTTACTAAACAGATCAACAAAGAATTTTTGAAAAGGAAATAAAATCCTTGTTCATAGATTAATTCAAACTTCAAATTTAAAACTTGGAAAAAGTATTGCCGAGTTTCTTCTGAATCCTCCAGTAAATATTCTTGCTTCCCATAAAATATAGTTTTCTTTCCATAAAATGTCAAGGGTTGGTCTGTCTGCTAACATGTTCCGTGCCTGTTATCAGCTTATGAACCACTTCTGCAGCTAAGATGTTTTCAGTACTCTCCAAGAACCAAGAGTAAAGCCCTTAAGACTCATTTATGCAAGAGGCTACTTTTCATGAATGAAGCAGCTAAACCAATGTCAGGATTTTATTAAAGCTGCCTTGTGTGCAGGCAGGAAAAAGACCAAGGAAAGATAAATGCAGTGATATCACTCTACCAGATGTGGGTAAGAAAATCCAAAGAGTTCATCCAACCAATTAGCTGTGAATTTTTGTGACTGATGTGACAAAACACCTCAGTAAGTAATGAAGGGGATTCTGAAAATTTAGATGATAGGTATTCTACAGTGAAATAACAAAGAAAATTTAGCGATTAACAAAGTTATTCTGCCAAAAGGAAATATTTGCATATAGGTGTTAGTTATGTATTTTTAATATGACTAAGAAACTTAAGAATGCATTGTCATGAGGTACAGACTTCTGATTTTCCTACTTTTTATTCTATAATTTTAGGATTTTTCCATCCCCACATCTTTCATTGCCAATTTTTATTTTTCACGGTCTATTTAGGTAATATGTATCTGTAATATAAAGGAACTTATAATATGTGAGTAGAGGGCCGGGAATTTAGCTCAGTGGTTCCGGCACCTGTCTTGCAAGTGCAAGGACCTGGGTACGATCCCTGGTAACCACATACCATACTGGGCATGGAGACTCACCCCAGCAGCAACCAGTACCACATACCACAGTGCCGGGCGTGGTGGCTCATGCCTGTAATCCCAGCACTCGGGAGGCAGAGGCAGGAGGATTGCTGTGATGTGAGTTGGAGGCTGAGCTCAGGGCCAGCCTGAACTACAAAGCAAGACCCTGTCTCAAAAAAAAAAAATGTGAGTAGAATTGAGAACCATTATAATGGATTTTCCCAGAAAACTACACGTGAAGAATTTGGGAAGTGAGCTAAAGGCTTCTTTCTAATTTGGTAGGCTTTCAGGAAAATGATCATAATTGCTTTTATCAGTAGTGATACATGCCAGCTGCCAAATTAAATTTTAATGAATAGTAATATTGCTAATACTGCACATATATAATTTTTAAAAAACCTTACAAATGTTATTACATGTGAATAACATACACTATATATCACTATCTAAATAAAATACAGTTGTAGAGTCATTCTTCCAGTATCCAAGATCAAACTTTGTGTGACTTACAGGACTATTAGATAATTTAATATTGTTCTTTTTAAAGCTTAGGCTCAAGAAAAGACTTTTGAAATAGCCAGGTGCCATAATTTTACCTCCAGCTTGTGATGGGGTTAAGGCGACTCCTTTCCTTTAGGGTGACTTTTGAAAGAAACCATTTCAATGAAAATACACAAAAAATGACAATTTATAAAAGCTCTTTAAAAATGCAGTAACAGTGCATAACTTGGTTTGCAGTATGATTTGGGTGAAAACATCTCATAAGCCATCAGCAAATAAACATTCCACATACAGTAACACTCCCACTTATAGGCTGCAATGATTAAATAAGACTTCAAGTGGAAGGTATGCTTTAGTAGTTGGACAGATTGCATTAGAATGCATATAGCTGTGTGTAGTTATGTTCCTTACAGTACCCTTACGGTTTTCAAAACCAACTTACGTGTGAATTAAAATTAAGTACAGCCGCAGTCTTTAAGTAACCTGCACATCTGCATGCTTCCGTATCTGTCTCTGTGCTCCCCTCCGCCTAGCCCTCCCTGCACACCCACACCCTAAAATTACTTCTCCAGAAAAACTGAGTTAAATCTATGTTAAATTTAAGATAACAATGAATGATGAAATAATAGCTATTTCAATTTTCTCTGAAATTTCTGGAAAAAAGTTCTCCTCAGTGAATGTTTTCTTTTGTAACCAAAAAATACATTTTACAGTGTTTGGTCCTATAGATCTTTGTTTTAAAGATAATTTATTGGCTTTCTATGGTATATTAAAGTTTAAAAACCCTTCCTAATTAGAATCATCAAATTTCCTACTTTCATATTTTCAGCACTTAGAAGTGCCATAGTGTATATTTATTTGGAATATTTATTGTTTGTTTTCCTATTTAATAAATGTGCCTCTCCAGGGTCAAGTTTATTTTCTGTTTTGTTCCTTGTTTTAACCTGATTACCTATAATATTGTATGATGTATAAATTCAAAAGTAATTTAAGTAACTATGTTAGTTTCCTACATAAACCTTTGTGATACATGCATAATGTGAAAGCTACTTCTTATGCTAAACAATTCAAATGGTAAAAGAAATAAGGTGCTATCATCAAAAACTATAATTTAAAATTTTTAAGAGATTGTCAAGATCAAATAAAGCTGTTTGCACAGTTCTTCCCGAGTCCACCAGCTGGCAATGCCAATGTCTTTGTTCATGACTTTCATAGCACAGCTTGGCTAATGGTGAGAACTAAACATGCTTCTCTGTGACGGTTTGGAGGAGCCCATCTTTTGCAAAAAGCAAAACAGATAGAGCCACGTAGCGTTTGCAGAGTACGCATGTATTCCGGACGCTGTACAAAAATGTGGCGGATTTGGCTCTTCAGTGCTTTCTCAGTTTTTTTTTTTTTTTTTTTTAGGTGTTTTGAGACAGGGTCTCGCTTTGTGGTTCAGGCTGGCCCTGAGCTCAGCCTCCAACTCACATCACAGCAATCCTCCTGCCTCTGCCTCCCGCGTGTTGGGATTACAGGCGTGAGCCACCACACCCGGCACTGTGGTATGTGGTACTGGTTGCTGCTGGGTGTGAGTCTCCACGCCCAGTATTGTTATGTGGTTACCGGGAATCGAACCTGGGCCCTTGCGCTTGCAAGACAGGCGCCGGAACCACTGAGCTATTTCCCCGGCCCCGCTTTCTCAGTTCTTGCAGTTTCCCGCTTCGTGGGGACCAGCAGCGCGGCTCCCACACCTCACCTCTGCAGAACTGGCCGGTTCCCAGCAGCAGAGGAGACCCACTGGAAATCGGGAAGGAGACTAGGTTCCTAGGCCCTGCACCCCCTTTCTTCTGCTTCTCATCCACTTTGAAGCTTTGAACACGTTCATTCCTAAGTGTCACCAAGATTTTGTAAGAGAAACAAGTAATGAGAAGAAAAACAATAAGAGCATGAAGGAGAGAAGCTTTGCAAAACAGAAGAAATAGTTTGGACAGGGAAACCAAAAAGAATAACTGCACGATTTTCTTTCCTTTATTGAGCACACTTTAGATATACATTATTGAGTTTATTGGTAATTGAGTTTATTGGTACATTTTAGATACAAATTATGATCACATTCAACATTGAGAATTTGACCTGCATATAAGGTATCTTTATTTTCATTTTCCTCATTCCCCTGCCCTACCTATAACCAGCTACCCATTACATATAAGTGTTGTTTCAATTTTTTAAAATTTTCAAGTGATTCCATTTGGATACATATGTATGTATGTTATATATAATTATTTCATTCATTAGTAAACCATGGGAAAAAACATCATCTAAAGATCTATTATTTCCTTTAAACTGAATTTTACCAGTGTAAAAACTACTGAGAACAAAATCATATCATAACAAACATCATAATAAACCAGATACAGTTACCGAATGTTAGAGTCATCCTGGCTGCTAACATCATTGAAATGACTAGACTGACGATATCCTCATCATTTTATTTTCATAAAAAATAAATAATACTGATGTTTGAAGCACTTGATGATAGTAACTAAATAATTAAAAGCAGCCAAATACTTGGTTTGTGTTATGTGGTGTTTGTTTGAATAAACAGTTATTATAAAACACATGCACTCTTTTCATATGCGGGGCTACTATTTAGCAACCTGAGTAGTGATTTTCTAAATGGTGTTTAATTGACCTGAAAGAAGTTATACAATTAGATAAGAACACAAATTAATTTCTGGGTGCAATTGTACACCAATCACCAACTATTAGAGTAGAACTAAAAAGTTCACTTAAAAGTTATTCGCTATTAAATTATTAATTATTTGATTAAATGTATTTCTGGACAACACCTGTAGGTCAGACACATTTCTATGTACACTTGGGATTTGTATCAGTCAGCCTTATTTACTAATTGGGACAGTTTTATTATAACATATGCTCATCCCAGTAGTGTAGGAGAACATCTCTATCTGCCTCATGGATCTTTGAGGCCTCTGCAGTTTTCTGGACTTTGCTAGGTTGGGTGGGGCTTAGATTTAGGTACGTGGAAGAGTTCATGTTTTCTGTATCTAGTATCATCTATCATCTTTGGGAGGTGTTCAGAAAAGCAACAGGGACTTTGGACAAGCTCTTTTTTGCAGAGGAAAGCCTGTGTTTAAAAAGTGGCACATGAGCTTTTCTACTCACAATCTCCTGAGCAGAACAATCACAGCCAGGTGCAGTGTGAACGGACCCGAGAAATGTGCAGGTTTAAAGATAGCACAAATGGAGAAAGAAGCACGGATCTGGGGAATATAATGCTCCCAACTCACTGTGTTGGCAATAGGATTTTTGTTTCACAATTTTAAAATTTGTTGAATTCTAAAAGGTACATTCTTTGTGTCTGTATAATAAAACTGTTTTACTCTTATTTCACATTGCATTCTTGAAGTTAAAAAATGTAGAAAGTGTATGAAGTTTTCTGCTTAAGTGAATATTAATTAGCTAAATTTATACTGTATTTCCAGTAAAATTCCTGGTCCATATTTTCAACTTCTTAGAATTAAAGTAATTAAACATAATTGTGGTAGTAGAATTTCATAATTATTTAATGGTTGATTAACAAACATTTAGCAAGAACAGATAATAAAAATAAAGAAATGCAATCCCAAACCA